>BQNB010073448.1:0-32114 GCA_026074375.1 Tanacetum coccineum
TCACAACAATTTCCTTTTGGTTCTTGACCCACTCATTATAAGTGGCCAGGGCCGCAGGAGGGATTGGCTGATCAGGTGCAATAGCAACAGAAGCAATAGGAATTGGTTGCTCCATGTATTTTTCCTTATCTTCAGTTGATAAGACCAACCGAAGTTATCTGTAACAATCAATGAAGTTAGGTCCAGTAAGTTTTTGTTTCTCAAAGAAACTCCTGAATACCGAATTGTTTCCGACTGAGGTAGTCATCTACAATTAACAAAAAAGTTCAATTAATTAGTATTTTTCGATATTTAAATTCTTAATAGAATTAACTACCTAATTAATTACTAATTAAGACTAAGATCCAACTTGACCTCCCACTTATTACCAGAGGTCTGACCAGTGAGTAAACAAGTAGGGTAAGTGGTAAGCGACGAGCGTTAATTGCATAAAAATGCAACTCTTAGACTTATGAGACCGGTCAAGACATTAATAGACAAGTATTAATGTCAAGAGCATGTTTATTTCTCATCTTATGCCTCGGGTCTAAGGTCTGACCAATCATACTCGAATTAAGTCGACCAAGCAAGAACGTGCAAAAATCACCAGAGGTCTGACGAGTGTGCAAAATTCGCCATGGGATGGAATGACCCTAAGGTCTGACCAAAGAGGCCAAGCCAAATGCACATGTTCTTGGTTGGCTGGAATAGATTTAAAATTTAACACATAGGGGTATATACATAAAGTGATAAAATGGCGTGTACAAAGAAGCATGCAAACAACTTTGTAGCACTAATTTTAAAAACCTTTAATAATGACACTGTAGTGACATGCCATGGTTCACGGTAACTCTAATCGAACGCACAAAGAAGCGGAATCAGGTCAGCACGAAGCGTATTAAAAACCTAAATTCTTTAGGAATGTTGACCACTCTGACTTAAACTTCTCTTATAGTTTGTTCTAGTGGATGAGTCGTACTTCCCATGAGTCCATAGCGTCTAGTTTTTAAATTCATGAAAAACATGTTTCATAGTTTTAGGTCTTTTAATGTTATAAAAACATATTTTCCACAAAACACATAGCAGGTCACAATGAACATGTTCTAGGCATGTAAAATTAAAGACTGGTTTAATGTCATCTTACAATATTTATTAGTCTGTGTTCCATTTGTTTAGGCATGTAAGCATGTAAACTAGTAAACAAATAAGCATGTAGGAACTTAATAAACAAGATAACATTAAATTAAAACGAGTAACAAGTAATAATCTGAGTTCTCTACGAGTCTTCCCCAATTGGAGAACCATAAGACCCTCACTAGGTTTTCATCAAGTGCCTAGATCGCCCCATTCATCACAAATTAATGTGATTGAGTAGGTCTTATAGCCGGAATTTAGGAAACAAATCAAACTAACAATTTAAAAGATCTATTTTCCCAATAAAAAAATATTTAGTTTCCAAAAATAAAATATTTACAAGATCTTATAAATAATTAGGAAGATTTTATAATCCTAAATAATCAAATTAAAAGAAGAAACAAATATAGCTAAATTAACAATTAATTATATTCCACTTTTAATTCTCTATTAACTTTTAATCATTTACTTGCAAGATCTAGCAATTTTCTTTATTAATTTATGGTACAGATTTACATATCTTTACCATATTTACAATAAAACAATAATAAAGAAAAATAATCGCAGCATAATAATAATAAAATCAAATCTAGGCGTGTAACAAGGCGTAAAATTCAATTTTTAAGCGTGTAATCCTAGATGCCAAAACGAGTTGACTCGTGATGTCACTGTTGGGATTTATTAAATCTAGCTAACCAATTTAGCCACGAGTGCGCAGCGGATGGATCTAGTTATGACAAGTAGGTTAACACATATTAAATAAGGAAAGCGTACCTTTTGCGATTATTCTTGAATACAATAGCGTCTAAAACAAACGCCTCTACGGTTGCTCACACAAACACGTCAACCAAGTATGTAAGAATTGCTAGTCTTACCCTCACGATCAAACACCCACGTGTTATTCAAAACCAAACGCACACCTTGCGTTTCTTCTTGAATTCGAACCAAACAAACAAACCTTAATAAAGGTTTAAACCAATAAACCCTAATTCGTCACCTTGAGGAATCACCAAACCACCACGACGTGTACCTTGAATCGTCAAGCAAGGAGATCAAGTGAAAACAGAAAACCAAACATAAAAGGGTGTTTGGTTGATTTCAGTTAAGGGGAGAAAACCGAAAATCCCTTAGGGATTTCGGTTAGGGTTTTTAGATGAGGGGAGAGAGCACCAAAAATATTTAGTGATTAGGGAATGAATGAATTGAAGAATGAGGGATAGGAGGTGTGTTTATATAGGCACCCCAATACCCTAATTCTTGTAGGACAAGATTAGTATAATTCCTATAATTAAAACAAATCTTTTTTTCCTTCCTTTTTCTCCTCCTCCAACCGAACAAACACCCCTTCCTTTTCCTCTATGGGTTTCGGCCAAACAAGGGGTTCCCACAAGGTTCGGGTTTTGTCCAGTTTAGTCCTTGGTTCTATATTTAGAATGTTTATTTAAATTAATTAGATAAGTAATTAATTAAATAACTATTTAAATATAAATCGTGAAGTAACCATACTCTTTGTATTTAACGTGTGTGCCCCCAATAGGATCACGTATTCCTAATCGTATTTAGCGAAACCAACTACCATTTTCCAACATTATCTTCTTATTAAATACATCTATCATTGCTCGGGCTGTTGCTAGAAATGGTTTTCCTAAGATTATAGGAATCTTAGAGTCTTCCCGCATATCTAAGATAACAAAATCGATAGGGAGGATGAATTTATCAATTTTGATAAGTACGTTTTCTGCTATTCCTCGAGGATACTGAATGGACCTATTTGCTAGTTCTAAGCTCATTCTCGTAGGTTTTCGTTCCCCAAGGCCTAACTTCTTATACATCGTGTAAGGCAATAAGCTTATACTAGTTCCTAAGTCTGCTAAGGCATTATTGATATGTAAATGACCAATATCGTAAGGAATAGTGAAACTTCCAGGGTCTTTTTTCTTAGATAGGAGTTTGTTTAGCAATACTACTAAGCATCTTTCATTCATTGTTACTGTGCAAGCTTCCTCCAACCTGGTTTTGTTTGATAGTAGCCCCATCAGCAATTTAGCGTACTTTGGCATTTGGAAAAGGGCTTTGGTAAATGGAATGTTTATGTGAAGTTGTTTCAGGTTTTCTAAGAACTTTCATTGTTGGGATTCTTCTTTTTCTTTCTTTAACCTACGGGGAAAAGGAATTGATGGTGTTGATGGCTGGATAGTTTATTCTTTTGTCTCTTGAGGTTTAGTTTCCACAAGAACTTCATTCGGTTCTACGGGTTTATCATGATGAAGTATCATAGGTTCTTTATTTGTATTGTTTATGTCACGAATGATTTTGGTTGTTGTCTTTCCTCCTCTAGTAGCCACGCCTTTTACATCATAATTTGATAAGTAAGCATTGTTAATTGCTTTTGACAGCCCGCATACCTCGAACTCAAGTTCGCTTAATGAATTGTTTCTTTCTTTTAGTAAGAGTTCGTTGGTTGTTTTGAATTCTCTAATGAATGACCCCATTTCTTCATGTTCCCGTCTTCCTTCGTCGATAAACTTGTATAACATTTCTTCCATTGTTAGTTTCCTTGGTGGGTAGGAGAACTGGAAAGGGTGGAATCCAAATGATGTTCCTAACATAAAAGACATGATTCAAAGTAAAGCTATTCTAGAAAATGACTTCAATTGTTAATACGCCGTATATATTTTGCCAAATACGCCGTATAGATAGTAAAGTCCTAATACGCTGTATGTGTAATAAAATGTTAGATACGCTGTATGTAACTGGTAAATACGCCGTATCACCAGAACAGAATAATGCTTGAATATAAACACACAATTAAATCACACAATAAAATTAAATACAAACAAAATTAAATTACATTAATTAGATTATTTTAAACTAATGGTTAGAAATACTAATAAAATCAAAGGTTAAACTTTTTCACTCCCCGACAACGGCGTCAAAAACTTGATGTGTTGTCGTGTAGGGTAAATTTATTAGTTACCAAGTTTTAAATTTATATTTAGCCGACTTATCCTAAAACAACACTTTAACGGGCAGTGTACCCAATCAGGTAAAGTTTCGTGGTAAGTAGGGTGTCGAACACTAAGAGCGAGGTCGTTAACCTTATATTATATCAATATTTTAATTACTCTAATTAAGTTAATTATAATTACTAGTTAAACCTATGCTATATACGTTTTCTAACGATGATGGGGGGCTTTTAGCCTCATAGACTGACATAGGTTTTATGATGACAATAATTAATTCTAAACTCAATAAACATGCAAGAAAACAATCAGAAGATAAAAGAGCGGTACAAGCCAAATGATAGAAAACTGTATCAACCATATTAAATCTGATTAAATGCTAGTTTGTTTATTTAGTGCAATGATTTCTTATCTCGAAGCGGCATATCATTCTTAAGACTTAGGCGAGACATCATCCTAATACCTAGACATGTTGAATCCTGTCACAATTAAAGTATCCACATAAAGCATCCTTTTAGTTTAGTTATAATCTATATAGGGATGAAAGCAATGGTGATTTTGATAAACCCTAGCCTATCAGGACTTTACCCACTTACTATTTGACGATATTTTATACACTGGTAGTCCACTGTTCAAATTTTTATTAATTAATCAAGAACATACTTGTTGAACCATTACGGGTCACTTGTGGTCTAATTAAGCTTTAATTTAAAGTCAAGTAACAGAATGTTACTTGTTATCCTATTTGGTCAGTATATAAACACATGATATGGAAAGCTATCCAGTATCTAGCTCGCTTGTTAGGGTCGTAACTAGGACCCAGTTGAATGATAGGTAGACTACTTAATCACTGTAAACTAGTATCATGTTGTATAAAACATAATTAAACTGTTCAACGAATAATTAAGTAAATCATTTTAAAAACTAACCAACATTAAATCTTCATTAAGTTGGCTTATACCCAAGGGTATTAGCCCTTAACCTATGTAATTTACAAGTGTATCAAATAACCAAGGTAAACTAAACATTTTACCGAACGATACCAAAAATTAAATGATTACAAGAGTAAGGAAAATACACGGTGTCTTCTGTGGAATCGTGATCGAAGCTTGACCTTTATATGCTCTTCTCTTTTTAGATAAATTTGTCTTTTATGAGTATGGTTATGAAGGAATATGATTTTGCCCACTAAAAAACTCATTTTTGAGTCTATTATTATAACCTCTGAATATATACTGGATACGCCGTATTGGAGTCTAGGCAAATAGACGTATTAGGGTCATATCCACTTGGAGTGCGAGCAAAGTTTAAGATCAGTATAATATAACTTTCCAAAATACAAAATATCTTTGTATCTTCCTGAATAGTTATCTTTCATGGTTATGTCGTTTGGCAGAAGGTGGATACACGTTTTAGAATTGTGAATACGTGTTTTTCCTGGTGAAGACTTGGCGCTGATAAGCGTATTCTCTTTTCTTGGATACAGTTATAGTCAGAAATGGTAATCTTTAAAATGTCTTCATTTTACTCCAAAATATGCACCTTTTAGAAGTCTTTCCCAATTCACTCATCAATTACTACAAATTAACACTTTTAGCAAGTAAGAAATACACCTTTCTTGCAATAAATTATATAAAATGAGGTAACTTATTCAGGATAAATGATTTATAAATGTTGACTTTATTTGATGTTCATCAGCTGAAAAAAGAACAATTTGACAGAGTTAATACAGCTCTGGGGCTTGTTTTAGCCCTTTAGATGAGTGTATCTAACTTACCAAAATAATTGGGATATTCACTGATTTCACAAACACCAGGATGGTTGACTTGAAATACACCTCCCTGGATTTTCCCATTCAAGAATGTACTCTTTACATCCATCTGGTACATCATAAAACCTATGTAGGCTGCATAAGCTAGAAAGATCCTAATGGCTTCCAATCTTGCAACAGGTGCAAAGGTTTCTTCATAATCAATCCCTTCTTGCTGATTATAACCCTAAGTAACTAGCCTTGCATTATTTTTAATAACAATCTCATTCTCATCCATCTTGTTTTTCCAGATCCATTTAGTCCCAATGATGGTTTTACCATGAGGTTTTGGAACCAAGGTCCAGACCTTGTTTCTTTCAAACTGATTCAGCTCCTCTTGCATTGCAATAATCCACCCTTCTTCTTCTAGAGCTTCAATAAGCTTATTGGGTTTCATTTTAGAGATAAAGTTAATATAGAGACATTCAGAAGCCGAGGCAACATTTGAGTCTTTGATCCTACTTATAGTTGTGATACCAGCAAGAGGTTCACCAATGATGTTAACAAGTTCAATGTGCTTTTCTCTTGACCATCTGTCTTGAGGAACAAGGATTTGAAGGATGACATCAGCTGAGGGTGGTATAGTTGGTGAGGGTTGGACATCACTGATTGGTTTAATGATGACATTATTTTTAGGTTCAACTGGTTCAAATTAATTAGCTGATTATGTTTGATCAGGTTTATTGAGAACTGGGTGAATATCAGCCTCAATGACCTCAGGAGGATCTTTAGAGGTGATAGATACCTAAAGAATGGGTAATTCAGATGGTTTGGTGTTTTCATATGCAAGAATGTAGGGAAAATACTCTGTATTGCCAGGACACTGAGTAACTTCACTCATTGGTTCAAGGAATTCATCATCTGAAAAGGATCTATTTTCATTGAAGTTGATTGCATCACCTTCTGTGCTGGATTAAGAAATGGCTTCATCATCTTCACTGAATGTAACATGTACTGTTTCTTCCATTTCTTGTCTTTTGATGTTGAACACCCTAAAAACTTTAGCCACTCGAGAATAACCAAGAAAGAATCCATCATCAAATTTTCATCATACTTTCCACAAATGTCCTTGTGATTTAATGTAATATGAAAGGACACCCAAAAAAAACACTATGAAATAGCTAATATCAGGAGATATTCCTTGAAACAATACATATGATGTATTCCTCATGCTCTTTTTCACAGTTGAGGGATTCTGTTTTTGTATGTTAGCCGGCAGTATTTGACGCCTCTCCACAAAAATTGTTTAGGGAGTTTTGCACTGTTTAATCATAGCTTCAGGTACTTTAATCAGTGTTCTATTTCTTCTTTCAGCAACTCCATTTTGTTCAGGGGTACATGGAGAAGAGAAGTTTCGAGATATACCCTTTTCATCACAGAATTCTTCCAGCTTGTGGTTTTTGAACTCTATTCCATTATCACTTCTCAGCTCCTTTACCCTCACTTCATTGAGGTTTTCTATCTTTCTGATAAACGATATGATACAGTCAGTTGCATCACTTTTTTTTATTGAGGCAAATAACCCAGGTGTACCTTGAGCACTCATCTACAATGACAAGGGTATATTTGTTGTAGCTGATGGTTTGGGGTTTGACAGGTCCAAACAAATCCATGTGGAGGAGATGTAAAGACTTGTTGATGGAAAATGATCTCTTTGTTTTGAATGATGCTTTGTGATGCTTCCCTTTCTCACAAGCTGAACAGTTTTTGTCTTTAGAGAAAGACAGAGATGGAAGACCAAAGACAAGGTTGTGTTTTGCAAGGTTATTTATGTTCTTGAAGTTGAGGTGAGACAACCTCTTATGCCAGAGCTATTAATACAAATAATGTCTAAAAATTTTATTTATATTTTTCGACCTCTCAACGTTTTGATAATAACAAAATGTAAAAACGTTTACAATAAAAATAAACGTTTACAAATTATTAAATGTAAAATTCCATTTCTAAGATTAGTGATCACTTAAGGTATGAATAAACAAATCATTAAACATGATTAGTGATCAAGAAAATATTTTTCTTTTAATCCTCACTTTTAATTCTACAAAAGTATTTTCTTAAAAATACATTTACAAAATATTTTCTAATTAAAATAAAAAGTTTTATTAAAAACTTAAAATTTGAAATTCAAATTTTCCCCCCAAAACGGAAGCTTCTACACCAGATACAACCTTTCCCACAAAAAGACAAAAAAAAGAGCCGAGTCTAGGCCGCGGCCCCCTTATAGGTCTGCGGTCCCCTTATATATAAGGGACCGCCCTCAGAGAGCCGTTGGGATTCCCTGCCTATAAATACTGCTCTATTCCCAGCAGAAAAACATTCCTCTTTGCATGAAATTTTTAGTCTTTTCTTTTTTTCCTTCTCTCTCTAAAACATTCTTTCTCTTACTACAAACTTTATCACTAATATCTTAGATCTTGTTTCAATTGATCTAATCTCTTCATTCTCATCTCTTCCATTCATTCAAGTGAAAGAGAAGAACACTCGTATTCGTCAAAGATCGAAGTGTTATTTAGTGATCTATCCTCCTTTCCTACTAAGTACAAAACTCTATTGTATTATCTGTCGTACTTTGTGTGATTTGGAATTATTGTGTAGATCCGATAATGTCGATCTTGTGAGTGTGTATATCTTGTGAAGTGGTAGATTGGTTCTAGCTAAGATTAGGACTCGACATTTAGCTTAGTGTCAAAAAATAACGTAAGCGACGTGTAAATGGTTTTCTCCGCCTAAAGGGAGCTTGTTGACATAGTGAAATCTAGAGTCGGATACTCGAGGAGTGGAGTAGGGTGAAGAGGTGCTTCGTAGCCGAACCACTATAAAATCTTAGTGTCTTGGTTTGGTTGTTTATTTCCTTATCACTTTATATTATTATTGTCGGTATCGTGTTTTAGTTTAGATAGTTATTGCTTGTTCATATTGTGATTTGATTGAACATATAACTCAGATCTATAGATTTTTGAATGTAAACTTTTGAAACGTAAAACAAACGTGTAAACTATTCAACCCCCCTTCTAGTTTCCACAATTGGTATCAGGAGCAAGGTCACTCAAGATTTTTAAAATATACTGTATTTTAAAGCTTGGATCGATCTATAGATTCCGACAAATATCTAGAAGGGCAATCTATGCAAAGACCACCACTCTTTGAAAGCGATAGTTTTATTTATTGGAAAAATAGATTCGAGACATATGTTAAATAAAAACATCTAGATCTTTGGCATGTTATTACCAATGGTGACTTTCAACCTATTGTACAAAATCTGGAAACCAAATTAGATGAGGTTATCCCTTTTGGAAAACAAACCGATGATCTTAAAAGAAAGCTTGCGAAAAATAATTAAGCCAAATTGGTTATTTACAATGCTTTGCCTAGAAAAGAATATGAAAGAATTTTCATGTGTAATAAGGCAAAAGAAATTTGGAAAACTTTGTTAATCACCCATCAAGGTAATAGCCAAGTTAAAGATAATAAGATCTACTTTTGGTTCAACAATATGAACAATTCGTCATTTCCAAAGACGAATATATAGATAGTGCATTTGCTAGATTTAATACTATTATTACTAGTCTTAAAGCTCTTGATGAAGGTTATTCTAGTAAGAACTACGTAAGGAAGTTTCTTAGGGCTCTACATCCTAAATGGAGAGCAAAGGTCACGGTGATTGAAGAGTCGAAAGACTTAACATCACTATCTCTTGATGAGCTCATTGGAAAATTCAAAAGTCTATGAGATGATCATAAAGAAAAATTCTGAAATAGTCAAAGCAAAAGTTGAAAGGAAATCTCTTGCTTTAAAGGCTAAGAAAGAATCTAGTGATGAAGTGTCCGGTAGTGAAGATGAAGAGTACGCCATGACGGTAAGAGACTTCAAGAAGTTCTTTAAGAGAAGAGGTAGATTCGTAAGACAACCTCGGAATGACAAAAAGACCTTTCAAAGAAGCCGAGACGACAAAAATGGCAAAAGTGAAAGTAAGTGCTTTAGATGTGGAGATCCAAATCATCTTATTAGAGAATGTTCAAAGCCACCGAGAGACAAGAACCAAAGATCATTTTTTGGAGGTTCTTGGAGAGATGACGGTGAAGAAGATGATGAAAAGGTCAAAGACGAAACGTGTCTTGTAGCTCACGCATCAAGTGAGGTATGTTCCGAATCATCTTACTTTAGTGATGAAAACTCATTAATTGATGATATAGCTTTAGATAACGAATATGATAAGTTATGCAAAATGAATCTAAAGATAATCACTAAAAAAAAGTTAAAAGCTACTAGAAATAGTCTAGAAAATGAGCTTAGAGAATTAAAAGATAAATTGTCCACACTCGAGAAAAACAAGCAAGTTGATTTCGATTGTGCAAAGTGTCATGTACTTAAAATTGAGTATGAAAAAATCAAAGATGAATCTACTAGATTAAACAAATTTGAAAAGAGTACACATTGCTTAAATGAAATGTTAAGTAATCAAAAACCCTTCGGTGATAAATTAGGTTTAGGGTTTAATTCATTTGAAGCATCATCTAGTGGAACTAAGGAAATAAAATTTGTGAAAGCTCAGAAAAAGTCGTATTATGATGGAGGTCCTATAAATATGGGCGCCCCCCTAAATGACCAGGCGGCCCCCAAAATAAATATGGGACCGCTACCAGCGACGCCTGGATCTGAGAAAACTGTGTCTTTTCAAAAATCCATTTTGGGTCCTTGACCAAAACACATAATTGTAAACAAGGCAAAAGTTCCTGTTACTAGTGACAATGAAGTTAAACAATTTTTTAAGCCATTGTCAAAACCCAGAGTTAGATTTTCTAAACCCAATTTTAGATCAAAAACTACACCTCCTAGAAGAGTCAATAATAATTATTCTCGTCCTAAAACACCGCAACCAAAAAGACACGTTGGTCGACAAAACCAACCTCATGGCTTTCCCGTAAGTTAGAACAACTTTCCACGTCAAAGTTACATGCCATGGGAAATGTGTTTTCCATTCTCACATCCTAACCAATTGCATCAAATGCAAGGGATGTTTGGCACTAACAACTTTGTACCCATGAGATATTGGGGACCAAATGTTTGAGTTATTGTCTTATATAAATAGATATGCCTTGGAGTCGACTTGGAGCCCGACGAATGGATCAAGGATAGCGGATGCTCTAAACATATGACGGGCAACCGAAAGCTCTTCTCTACTTACAAGGAATACAATGGAGGTAACATAATTTTTGGTAGTAATCTTCGCGGTACCATCATTTGCAAAGGTACAATTTCTAGTGACTCTCAAAATAGATAATGTAGAATATGTTGATAACTTAAGATTTAATTTGCTAAGTATAGGACAAATATGTGACAATAAGTGTAGAGTAACTTTCTCTGAACATGATAGTGAAATCACTAAGGACGGTAAAGTCATAGGTAGAGGTATTAGGAAGAAAGGCTTATATGTGATGAAATTAGGAAATAAGCCAAAGGGTCAAATTCGTCTAACAACGATTGATGAAAATTCCACCTTGTGGAATAGGAGATTAGGATACGCAAATATGCGTCTCATTCAATCGTTGGCCTCTAAGGAATTAGTTAGAAACCTACCCAAGCTTAAGTTTGATCAACATTTTTGTGATGCTTGTAAAATGGGAAAACAAGCTCACGCTAGTCACAAAGCTAAGAATGTAGTCTCAACGACTAGATGCTTAGAACTTCTCTATATGGATCTCTTCGGTCCATCCGCCGTACGAAGTTACGGAGGAAACCGTTACACCCTAGTCATAGTAGATGACTACTTTAGGTATACTTGGACTAGATTTCTTAAGAATAAAACCGAAGCTTTCGGTCAATTCAAAATATTTAGTAGGAAAATCAAAAACCAATTAGGTTGTTCAATAGTGTCAATTAGAACCGACCACGGTAGAGAATTTGATAATGAGGTGCAATTTGGAGAGTTTTGCAATACCAACGGTATTACACATAACTTCTCGGCTCCACGCACTCCTCAATCAAATGGCGTGGTCGAAAGGAAAAATAGGACAATTCAAGAAATGATTAGGACTATGTTAAATGATCAATCGTTACCACAAAAGTTTTGGTGTAGCGCCGTAGATACTTCAATATACATTCTCAACCGAATTCACATTAGAGCCATTCTATGAAAAACACCTTACGAACTGTTAAGAGGTAGAAAACCTACACTAAATTATTTTATTGATTGGGACACAAGTCCTAGGATACCGACACCAGCTGCATATCTATTATTTTTATAGGATATATCACAAATCTATTATTTTTATAGGATATATTTGTATTATTTTTATAGGATATATTCCTTTTCTTTGGTTCTGAGTCCTATAAATACTCATGTATCAGACCTTGAATTATTCATTCGAACAATATATCCATTCAAGTTTTACTATCTCTGTTCTATTAGATCCAGGAGGTCTAATAGTTGTTTGTAAATTTCGTCTTGTGAAGAGCGTTTGTCTTCGCGAGTATCCATACCGTATTAGTTGGTATCAGAGCGAGGGTGTTTCTGTTGCGATGACCGGCGATAAAAACGGTGGGGATAAACGTCTCCCTGACGTGCTCAAAGGGATCAATAACATCACTATGATGCTTCAAAGTTTAACCACTCGTGTGGAACATACTGAAGTAGAAGTAAAAGAGTTATGACAAATTCAAGAAGGTCGGGGAGGTGATGATGAATTCGGGAGTTTTACTCTTCGACAGCCTCATAACCAACCAACATTCCAGCATCAACGACCACCACAACCTCATAACCATCTGTCACAGCGCCGTCAAACAACACCATAACTTCAACGACCACCACCACTACACCAACAACATCCACGATAACAATATCCATTAAAACTCTAAAACCAACATCGATTTCAACAACTTAATCTTTACAATGATGATTGTGATGATGAAACTTCAGAAGATGATTTTGAAGGGATTTTTGAAGCAAACCATGAACCCGTGAGGTGACAAAATCAACGAGAGGACTTTCGTTTAAAGTTAGATCTACCATTCTTTAACGGAAACCTTAATATCGAAGATTTTTTAGATTGGATAGCAGAAGTAGAGAGGTTTTTCGAGTCTACTGAAATCCCAGAGAACAAACAAGTTAAACTGGTAGCTTATCGTTTAAAGGGTGGGGCTTCTTCATGGTGAGAACAAGTCCAGAATCAACGTAGACGGGTGGGTAAACAACCTACTCGATCTTGGCCAAAGATGAAGAGGATGTTGATGGGTCATTTTCTTCCTCCAGATTATGACCAATTTTTATTTGAGCAATATCAATCCTTAAGGCAAGTACAAAAGTCTGTTGTCGATTACACTATTGAATTTTTGCGTTTATCCTCCCGAAATAATTTGATGGAAACAGAAGGACAACAAATATCTAGGTATCTTTATGGGTTAAATCCATCTATACGTAAGAATATTGGATGTCAGGTAATATTGAGTTTAAGTGAGGCTTATAACATAGCCCGTAGGGCAAAATCCATGAGCTCTAAAGGAAACTTTGGAGGCGAGGTAAATCGTCGATCTACTACTGCCGCCTTAAAACAGCCCTTAAAGTTTAATGCTGAAACTAGTACTAGCTCAAATACTATTCAGAGTGAACAAATGGAGAAAGAGGGTGGAAAGAAACCTATGGTGAACCCTTATACGAAACCAACAGGAGATAAATGTTATAGGTGTGGTATACCAGGGTGTTGGGATTCTTGATTTGATGAGACAAAATGAATAAAAGAATGAAACAAAAGGATCAAAGTCGTCATTATAAAACTCTCAAATTTCTTCATTGCGTTTTGTCTCTTGCGTTTTGTCTCCTGCGTTTTGTCTCTTGCGTTTTGTCTCTTGCGTTTTGTCTCCTGCGTTTTGTCTCTTGCGTTTTGTCTCTTGCGTTTTGTCTCTTGCATTTTGTCTCCTGCGTTTTATCTCTTGCATTTTGTCTCCTGCGTTTTGTCTCTTGCGTTTTGTCTCCTGCGTTTTGTCTCCTGCGTTTTGTCTCTTGAGATTTGTCTATTGAGATTTGTCTATTGAGATTTGTCTAAGCACTGCGTTTTGTCTATTGAGATTTGCCTCTTTAGACTGCGATTGTTCTCTGAGTTTATTTGTCCTATTTTGAAGTCCATCAATTGCGTTTTGGTATGAATCGAGAACTCTTCAGCAAAATTTTCTTCTTCACTGCGTTTTGTCTAAGCTTCTTCACTGCATTTTGTATAAGCTTCTTCACTGCGTTTTGTCTAAGATTCTTCACTGCGTTCCTGTGTCTAAGACTCTTCATTCCGTTAAACTCTTTTAACCCAAACCAAATCATAATTAAACAACAATATTACTAATCAACAAACAATCATCACTTTTTCATTACAATCACTAATCATCTGTATCGATCCAACAATTATACCCATACCATACCCAATAACACTTGTAATACACTTAAGATCTCATACAGACATATCCATTCACAACATCAAAATGTCAAATACAAATACAAATTTGCAAATTTAACCATCAAGTGTTCTTCATAATGACACAGTTTCTTTGTGTTCAACTTGTAACGTTCAAGAGAAGATACAACTTTCAAGAAGTAGATGCATGAACCGTCTTCGAGGCTAATCGACCAGTCCAACTCAAGTTCTCATCATAGAACACTTTACACGTTTTGTGGTTCAGCTATGACATATCTTCATGTGTAGAACTTTCTCTCAAGACTTGGGACTTACTATGAAACGCTTTTTTTATCTTACCAAAGAAACAATTTCTCTATACTGATTGCCCGTACTACCTTTGACTAAGCTCACTCAGAACAACGTTTGAAAATGCTTTCAATTCAGAATTAAAAGCGCGTATGCAGAATTATACAAGATATGATGCTCAATCATTTTACGATGCAATGATCTTTAACATGGATTCCCTCGGGAAATACATGCTTGAGTTAATTCTTCATCAACAACGAACTCCACAATTGTTGAAACAAAAGAAGTTGATGCAAACACAAGAAGATCATTCAAATCCAATTCCAGCATTGAATGTTGATTCATTGAAAGTTGATTTAGTTGTCATACAAAACACTTGTTCTGAGAAAGAAGACAGTAATTCAGAGACTGCATCCAGCAAATCAGTAAAGGAATGCAGCTTGAATTCTGAAACAAAAGATGTGCATGCAATAAAATACAAGATGTCAAAAGCAAAAGAAAGATGCATGACATATTTTTGATCTCTTCATTCACACCTTCAAGTTCTTTCCAAAGAAGACTTAATAGGCACTTGCATCGAATATGGATTCAAACGAGCATTCATGTCACTCTTTGGTCAAGATCATGATACTTTTACAAGTACAATGTTTCTCAACGTAAACCAACTACAAAAGCAACTTGACAAAGACGATTTTCAAGAAAATGGATCCATGGAAGCCTTTTGGGTGATCAACAGACAGTTTTAGAAGTTCATCGATCCACAGTTTACTTTGGATTATAACAGTCAAATGACAGACAAGTACTTTGTTGAATACACTAGAATCGAGGTTAAACACTTCAGAGATACAATACTCCAATACATGGGTAATGTCAGGAAGTCTGTTGCTGAAAGAACACGTCATCAAAGACAGTACGAAAGAAGGGTGAATAAAAGATATATGCAGACGCAAGAGAGTAAGATTGATACGAGTAAAGCAGTGGATAATGGTTTGGTTGTCATAGAGAGCAATGGAGCAGAATCAGAAGTGCAAGATGATAGCAGCAGGTCAGGGAATGATACAGATGCTGATGATACAGATATCAGGCCCATATATGACGAAGAGCCAATGGCTGAGGTACAATTGACTGTTGAATATAATATCTTTGCAATAGGACAACAACATACTGACCAACCTGAAATCATTAATGAAGGTAGGGTTGACCAGTATCCTGAAACATGTCAAGTTAAAAGTCCTATGCTTGATTCATCACATGATAACCAGACAACTGAATACTCAAAACAATCACTCGAGTCTGAAAATATTTTGCTCAAAAAGACTGTTGCCCAATTTCAAAAAGATTTTACAAGAATGGAAGCACATTGCATTGCTCTCGAACTTAAACATCAAAATCAAGCTTTAAAATCAGGGCAACATGTTCAAATTTTGAATGAAACAAGTAATAAAGCCAAGATTAAAAAGGAAATTGATGTACTTGAAACAATGAACATCGAATTAGAACATAGTGTGGCTAAATTACGTAAGGAAAATGAGACTTTGAAACAACATTACAAAGATTTGTATGATTCTATTAAAATTACGAGATCTAAGACTACAGAACAGACAACATCTTTGCTTGCTAATAATGCTGAATTAAAAGCTCAGATTCAGGAAAAGGTTTTTGCAATTGCTGCTTTAAAAAATGACTTAAGGAAGTTAAAAGGAAATAGTGTAGATACTAAGTTTGATAAAACATCAGTCTTGGGGAAACCGGTTTTACCATCACTAAGAAACCAATCAGTTGTTAGACAACCGAATGCGTTTAAATCTGAAAGGCCTCAAATGTCAAAACAACGGTTTGCCTCCCAAGTTGATGTGAATAACAATTTTTCAAGACCAGTAACTCAATACTATTTGCCTAAGAAAACAGAATCCGCCTTTGCAAAACCTGATCATATGATTGCATCTAGCTCATCTAGGAATAGTTCTAAGAACATGCCAAGATTTAGTTCAAATGACATGGTTCATAATCACTATCTAGATGAAGCTAGGAAAAAGACACAAGAAAGAGATAGGAACTCAAAAACTAGTGTGATGCCTTCTGCTAGATTTCAAAGCACTGCTGATGGAAGCAAACCAAAACCTAGGAGCAACAATCAAACATCTAGGAGTTTGCCTGTATCTAAGAGTAGTCGCGTTACGATAACGGCTGTGCCCAAAGCAGATCACTCTAAGAGTTCTAGTTCTTTTTCAGATTCCAAAAACTTTGTTTGTTCTACATGTCATAAGTGTGTCTTTAATGCAAATCATGATGCTTGTATAACAAAACTCCTGAAGGAAGTAAACTCACGTGCTAAGATTCAATCCTATAAGACCAAAAACAATAACAAACTCGTAGATCAAAAGAGTCATACTCAAAAAACTGGTAGGCAGATCTTCACAAGAGATAGGTTTTCTCCTAATAAGACTTCCGATGTGTATTAGAAAACATCTCATAGATATGATCTTAGGGGGAAACCTACGGGTAGAATTTTCAAAACTGTTGGTCTTAGGTGGATTCCTACAGGAAAGTTATTCAACTCTTGCACAAGCAAGGTTGACAGTGAACCCCCCACATGGTTCCAATGTAGATATCCTAAATATTCATGTATGCAAACAAACTCTGGATTTAAGTGCAGGTACATCTCTCAATGGTCAAAAGCAACAAAGAATTGACTTAAGTGCAGGTGCATTATACAATGTAAAGCAGGAAAATCTCAGAGTATGGTTGCTGAAAAAGATGATATCTCAGAAACCAGTGCCAGAATGGTTTCACAAAAGATGAACTACATCAAATGACGTCTGTTCACAACAGTTCAGGCCTCAAACCTCAATGTCAAATGACGTCTGTTCACAACAGTTCAGGCCTCAAACCTCAATGTCAAATGACGTTTGAACAAAACGGTTCAAGCCTCGCACCACAGTGTCAACAGAAGTTCATCAAGCAGCTGAGACAGTAACAACGTCAAATGAGCTGGATTTGCTATTCGGTCCTTTGTTCGACGAATATTTCAATGGAGAAAATCAAGTTGTTTCAAAGTTTTCCGTTGTTCTACTGTTGATGCATCCGATAAACGTCAACAACAACCTGATTCAACTTCATCTACTTCAACTCTAGCAACAACTGTCACTGCTAATGGAAACTTCAATTTGTAAATATTTTTGATTTCTCTTTATTTTGATTTATAAATAATTTTGAAAAAGAAAATACAAAAATATAAAACCAACAAAAAGAAAATACAAAAATATAAAATCTAGAAAAACAAAATATAAAATCAGAAAATTTCAAAAATACCAAAAAGAATCTTCTCGACATGTCTCTTGGAATCGATAACATTTACGTACCTAGAAATGTTGATTAACATCGACACGGGCGTGTAAATGAAGTTCGAGCAAGAGTTTTAAATGCTTTCAAAACATGTCATTTCTAAATTTTCTTTATGACTTATGTACATTTCAGTGCATAACTCGGACTCGAATGTAATAGGGAAGTGTACGCTTCAGTGCGCTTACTCTAAAAATAGAAGAGAAGTCTTCTATCATGTGTTTTTAAAATCGTTGAACACAATTTTTCAAAAAGAACTTTCAATGTCAAAATTGTCTACAATATAATTTGTGGTATTTTTCCATAAAAAGTGGTATTTGTTAAAATTGTGTGTTCAACACTCCCTTCCTCGAATAAGTTTTAAAGAATTGTAGTACGTAGAATGTCATTTTATGTGAATCAATTTCTGAGGGGGAGCTTTTTAAAACAAAGCCTTTTAATGTGTTAGGTACATCTCATACATGTCAATTTTATGTATCAAAACACATTTTTGTGAAATTTAAAATGTGGGAAAAACTTAATGTCAAATTAATTAATATACATTGTTCACTAAGGCATCTCACTCCGACTTCAACATTTTGTTTTGTGTCATATCAATTTTTCTATTCCATGTTAGTTTTAATAAATATTGGTATCCCTCATATACTGTTGAAGGGATTGTTGGAATTGAATTCATGCAATATCGTGGTATAATTTTTCTCCCCATGGAATTTTTCATGTCAAATTTTAATCAATTGGTATTTCAAATACTAAGTGTTTATTATTTAAAATAAGGGGAGAAATTGTAATTAAAATATGATATAGAAGAATGTGATCCTTTTAAGATCCCCTAAGTGCAACTCTTTCCTTCATGTGCTAAATAATTTCGAATCTCGGGCAACATGTGTAGGGGAGTATTTGAAATAACAATGTCAGAAAATGGTTTTATGGTTCGCTTCTCTTACCCAACTACCTATTAATTTCACGACGATTCTGAAGTCATAAGGTGGTTAGGTTAGGTATAAGTCCTATGATCCAACCAAAACCGGAGGGATCTACCCAAGGATACTCCATAGTTAGAAATAACAGTCCTTAGGTATGATTGGAGAAGAATGTGTATAAGGGAAGAAAATGAGAACTAAGATTGAGCTAAACTGGAACAATCACAACAAAGAGTGTTAGTAATTGACGTATTGGTAGCATTTGAAGGGTTGAAAGATGAAAAAGAAATATTTTATAAAAGGGTGAAAAGAAAATAAGCACTCCTTACACCTTATGGAGAAACGAGGTCAATATATAATCTATCAATATCCAATGATTGATTGTTGATTATTGAAGACGACATCTGGACCCAGTGATGCAACTGCACAACCCTTCCCTCCTTTCGGTTTCTCTCAAAAGAAACTTGTTTCTCATTTGTCACGGAGATACACACGTTATCTATTGACATCTTACTCCGAGATTGTTGATATTGAATAGGTGGCAGTCAGCTCCAGCCTCCGATTATTAAAACCAAAGTACACAAATCGAGTCTAGAGCCAAGAAGAGTTCAAAAACGTATTTAAATCTCATTAGGACACAATGTCAAAATACACTTGTTGAACACCATAAAGTTAACAAGTTAGTATACAGAGCCTAGCATTTTCCTTGAGATCTTGCAAAGAAACATGAGTGTACTTAAGTTTATTCACAGTGAAGATGGAAATCCTACTGAGCCAAACATCAAAACAAAGCTCTGGGTAGGTGACTTGTAAGATTCTATATGAATCGGGCTTGTGATAACTGGATATCGATTTGGTCCAGTATATGAATTGACAACTTAATCAGAAAGATAGTAACTATCTGATTCACTCTTACCGTGTTGTCTGCTTTGAGACGTTCCGATAATAAGAACTAGCAAGCATGGTGAATCTAATACATCGTGTAGATAAGATCTACGCTTTGAGTGGAAAACCTTGTCAAGAGTATTCTTTGAATCTACCTAATCACAAGTATAGTATTTATACTATAAAACATGAAACCAGAGGTTAATGCAACCAAACTTAAGATGAATGATAAAGCCATATTCATCATTTATTGCTAACTATCTTATTTCAGGTATTTAAGACCGTCGGGGTTGCAGAATCATTTTCCAGCCGATGTCGGATTCATATACCACATGCTCCATACTAAGCCTTTAAAGTCAATCGTTTAACATCAAGATAAGTTTGATTTCTAAACTTTCCCCATAACAAAGAGCTCAAAGTCAAATAAGAATCATCCCAACTGGGGGAGATTGTTTAGAATTTATAATCATATGTCAAACAAGAATGTAACAAGTATGAGCATGTTGGTCAAGAGCACAAGTTGATCAAGAAAGTCAAATCAAGATGATTCAAGTCAAGGAGATGATGCAAGATAACGATCTCAAGAACTCAAAGTCAAAAGATAAAGGCTCAAGATCAAGATCACAAAGCATGAATGAACAAAGCCATTACAAACAAGACAAGACCAAAACAAGGCAAAGCATAAACGTCAAAAGTCATATCTTCAACGTCATCGGTAGTACGGAGGAGTTTGAAGAAAGAGACCTCAACATTGGGGGAGATTGTTAGCCTTAATTTTATATAAGTCGAACAAGAATGTTATCGGTCTTATTAGTCGTAATTAGTCTTGTTAAGTAATAGGCTAGTCGGGTTCAACGGGCTTGGATTGTAATCTAATATTGTCCATGTTTCGGGCTCAAAGCCCAAGAATAGCCAAGCCCGGCCCAAGTTAGAAAGCCCATAAGCCACTCATGGCTCAAGGGTATAAATAGAACCCTCTCCACACATGGAGAGGGTGTTGGTTACCATTTCATAATTTGTGTGTGTGTGTAATCTTCCACCTCTTTATTTCTCTCTAATAATCTTTCACTTTCCTTATCTCTTTTCTATCTTTATTTTGCTTATTGGTATAGCTTATTATTGTGAAATGGATTAAGCTTTTGGGATAACACACCTATACCATTCCCTAGGTGACTGCTTCAAACCATAAAGGGATTTCTTTAACAAACATACCTTGTTACCTTGTTCATATCCCGGTGGCTGCTTCATGTAGATCACTTCTTCAAGAATTCTATGTAAAAATGAAGTCTTTACATCAAGCTACTCCAGCTCATAATCTTTACACGCAGTCAATGCAAGTATAACCCGAATAGATGTGTGTCGAACTACTAGAGAAAATACTTCATTGTAATCAATACCTGCCCTTTGTGTGAATCCACGAGCCACCAACCTTGCCTTATACCTAGGCTTTTGAACACCTTCAATCCGTTCCTTTATTTTGAACAGCCATTTGCAGCTCACCAACTTTTGACCAGCTGGATGATCTACTAATTCCCAGGTCTTGTTCTTCCTCAGGGAATCCATCTCTTCTTTCGTAGCAGCTTTCCACTTAGAACTGTCTTCACAAGCAACTGCCTCTTGATATGTCAATGGTTCATGAGTATCTTCTTCCTCTACTGCAGCAAACGCATAAGCAGCCATATTACTTTCATCTTGAAACCTTAAAGGTTTTGTTCTTGTCCTTCGCTCCCTATCCCGAGCCAACTGATAATCTGTGAGATCCGGTGGCTGATCGGTTTCTTGATTCCCTGCATCTTCATCATCGCCATCTTCCTGATCTTTCTGATCTTCCTCAGGCGTATGATTATTTAACCTCTGCAGTTCTACCTCAACCCGTAATTCCTCAACAGACTTATCACCTGCACCAGAATCCTTTAACGTGTCTTTGTACATGACACTTTCATTGAAGACCATGTTCCTGCTAGTGACTATGGTGATTCACCATCAAGCCTATATAGTCTGTACCCCTTCACACCCTCGGGATACCCCAAAAGAACGCATGTTATCGCTCTCGGCTCAAGCTTACCTTCTTTATCGTGCGGATATGCGACACAGCTGAAAATCCTCAACATCCCATAATCACTTGGATGTCCCGACCACATCTCTATAGGTGTCTTTTTCTCAATCTCTCTCGATGGTGACCTATTGATAAGATATGCGGCTGTACATGTCGCTTCTGCCCAGAAGGTCTTGGGCAATCCAGACTGAATTAATAAACATCGTACCTTATCCATGAGAGTTTTGTTCATACGTTCTGTTACCCCATTCTATTGCGGTGTCCCAGCAACTGTCAAATGTCTAGCAATCCCACTCTCAATGCATAGCTGCTCAAACTCCCGGTTACAGAACTCATGACCATTATCCGTCCTCAGCTTCTTAACCGTCCTCCCAGTCTGATTCTCTACTAATTGCTTCCACTCTTTGAACTTTCCAAATGCTTCGTGTTTGAACCTGAGGATATAAACCCATACCCTCCTGGAATAATCATCAACAATATATAAGAAATACCTCTTACCTCCCAATGATTCCACCTGAGACGGACCCCATAAGTCTAAATGAACATAGTCTATCACTCCCTGAGTAGTGTGCCTTCCTACACCAAAAATGACTCGATGTGACTTTCCCAAAACACAATTCTCACAAAAATCGAGCTTACCTAGACTTTTCTTGCCAAACAGGCCTTGCTTTTCCAGCACCTGTAGTCTCGCCTAGCTCATATGTCCCAGTCTTTTGTGCCAAACCTGCGTAAGACTATCTTTTTCTTCAATACTAGCATTAAGCTCACCTGCCATTGCATTGCCATCCAAAGAGTATACGCAATTATCCCTTCGTATTCCAGATAAAATAACCCTAGAACCATTAATCACCTTGATTTTGCTCGACTGCATTTTTACGGTATATCCCTCTTTTTCAAGAGTTCCTAGCGATATCAAGTTTCTTTTCAATTCAGGAATATACCTGACATTGTGTAACACAAAACTTGACCCATCTTTGAGTTGTAACCTCACCTTGCCAATACCTTTGATTTTACACTCCCTGTTGTCACCCAAATGTACACCGCCCCCATCGTATTCCAGAAAATCAAAAAGTATATCTAACCTAGGTGTCATGTGGTATGAACATCCTGAATCCATGATCAAATCTAGCAGAGCTTAAGCCTGTGTGCTCATCACTATCATCACCTTAGAGTCGTCATAAGTCGAACCACTAGAGCTTGGTTGCTCATCTTTCTTGACGTAACCTGTTGACTTCTTGCGATTATTCTTCGGACAGTTTCTCTTTAAGTGATCCTCAGATTGGCAAATATAGCACTTGAGTCTTCCACCTCGAGACTTCGATCTTGACTTTACCCTTGACTGACGTGAATCCCTACAATCAGTTTTTCCCCTCACATATAACCCTTCACCATCATCCCCCTTCACCTTAGACCTTTCTTTGATTTCCTTTGAATTTGGTATGGCCATCACGTCCTCCAAAGTCAAAGCTTCCCGTCCATAGAGCAAGGTATCCACAAAGTGTTCGTATAATGCTGGTAAAGAAGTGAGTAATAATAAAGCAAGATCTTCATCCTTGAATTTTACCTCAATATTTGCTAAATCAAGAACGATTTTGCTAAACTCATCTATATGCTCAGAAATCTTTCGTCCAGCCGGCATAGATTTGGATCTCCTAGAATTTCTACACCTTAAGAGATGTTTGAGCTCTATCTTTGAATTTTTGGTCGATAACTTTGTGCAATCTAATTCTAATACAGTCTATCTACCAACTTGCTGATAATGAAAGATCTTCATTAATACCACCAGCTGTTCTTCGGGTTCTAAATTCAAAAGCTTGCAAAGGTACAATTTACATATCAATAATTTGCTTCTACATTTGCAAAAGTACAATTTCTTGATTTATCTACAAATAGTAGGATGTGTAGCTGCAATACTTGTACATGCATTATTGCTTGCTAATTTTTGTACTTGGTCTGTCCTGAGAAAATTTAATAAATGATTTAAGTGTTTTATATCCCTCTAATGTTACAGACTATATATCAGAAATAAAGTGAAATGAAAAGAAAATTGAAAAAATATAAAAGATTAAAAATGATAAATAATAAAATAAAACTGTGGTCTGATAAAAGATAGTCTGGCAGACAATGCCAGGCTCACACCTATGTGTGCGAGGCCTTCTAAAGGAAAGCCCATTAGTAAAAAAAATTTTTAATCCGAGACAGTATAAAAGTTTGCTGTACATGCCGGGCTTACAACCGATATTAGCAGCCTTCTAAAATGGTCGAGGATTACAATTGTATCATGGTTATGGTTTTAAGTTTAAGGTGTGAATTAATAAATGTAAGATCTCTTTTTGTTAAATTTAAATAATGGCTTTTTGAACATAAAACTAATACAATATTAATATTTTAAATAAGCTATGTATATATGGGGAAACATAAGCCGTATTGAAACCAAAGGTCCGTGAGTCCCTATACTAGTCTCATTGGGGGTTGGTCAAATCCTGGTCACATAAGCGCAAGGTTGGGATGTCCAAGATAGACGAAGAAGTCGCTAACAAAATGGGATGATCATCTCGCCTTCAAAACATCATTAATTCACGGTGGAACGTGAAAGCGTAGAATTTTTGCAAAACGTTGAATCCATTGTTGAAATTCCAAAATGGCACATTCACCTAGATATAATAATTGTCGGGAGTTAAAAGTTCACATGTTGCAAATATGAGTAGTGATATCTTCTTAATTATATTTAACGTGATTTCAGTTTTAAGCTCGGTTTGGAACGAGTGAAAATCAGGGACGACCAAAGTTTTATCTGTTTCGGGGGCATATTTGGATCGAAAATGCATCTTGTTCTTTGATCCCTAAAGGTTATGAAAATAACAACAAAGTCAAAAGATGTTAATTAGTTTTCTTTAAAAAAAAAAAAAAAAAAAGAAAAAACATAAAAAAGAAGAAAAAGAAAAATAACAAAAAATGTAGGAATAAGTGTATATCTTTAGAATTATAAAAATCGTGCCTTTTCTTTTCGAAGCTATGATTCTTTAACTCCCTACTGGATGAACACTTAGCTCTAATTTTTTTCGAGGTAAAAAAAAAAATTATTCGAGGGGAACGAGATTCTTAGTTTTCTAAGTGCTTACTTATAGCATTGCTTGAGGACACACAATATCTTAGAAATGGGGGATGTTTGGAATGTGTTTAATTACCATACCTTTGACCACTACAAACGAACTTAAATGGACCAAAAACGTACCAAAATAAATTGTAGTTTGTATTAAGACAGGTAACTAATATCGTTAATAAAAGGACAAAAATAGAAGGCCAAAAATGACAAAACCGAGCACAGCGAGAACAGAAAGATCGTGAGAATTCAAAAATACATTATCAAAGTCCAACAAAAAAGTCCAAAGACAAAGTCAACCCTCCACCGGGAAGTGCAGATGGAAAAAGCATCGAAAACTGTAGGATCCCGTTAACACTTCACTTCATACAATCGATCACGAAATTAGAACTAGAAAGGAGAAAGAAAGAGTTGTTCTAGAGAGAGAGTTTAGAGAGAGAGATGAGAGAAAAGAGAAAAGATATTTCTTAGATATTTTGAACAACTAACTTTTTCCAAGTGGAAAAGTTCCTTATATAACCACCCACCGGACACTAAAAAGTGACGGGCGGTATATTTTTAACTAGGACCAACGGGCTCGGGTTTTGCGTTGGGATTAAAAACACCCAAGAAACACCAAAATATTTTTTATACAATATTAGATTATCTATCGAGCCCGATTCCCACTATTATCCTATTCCAACATTAACTAATTAAAACCGAATGCTCCATCGTTAGTGTGACCGAACTTCCTTGTTCGATCCTCGAATAATTAAGCTAACAAACTCCCCCGAAGTTGAGGTCATAAACACGGGAACAGCTTCCTTCATTGACTCAAAAAATTGAGGCTAACAATCTCCCCCGAATTGAGTTTCATTGATGACACTCCTTATCATGAGACATTGAGATTGGGTTTGGGGTCGTTTAAGCACCGAGTTTCTAGGTCTTGTCCCTTCGTTGTAAGCTTGATTCCTTCAATGCTTTGCGATTCCAGGTCTAAGCAATCTTCCTTGCGATCATTGTTGTCTTTGACCAACATGCTCATACTATTGCATTATCTTGAAAGCTTTATTTCATAGTTTGCTGGAAGTCTTTGTCTTTAAATCTTGAGCTTTTCTAGATAGTAATAGTCTTCTTAGTTTGAGCGATATTTTTAATAAGGATTGAGGTTTGCCGCACCGAAAACCATTTGACCCCCCTGCCCAAATAATAGTTTTACGTTTTAGTGATAAACGAGAGAAAAATTGATTTTGAAAATCAATCGACGAGTCACTCGTTAAAGAGTTTTTTTGGTAACACATCAAGAGTGTCATGATTTTACAAATTCATCAACCCCTCAATTCATTACTGGACAAATCAATAGTCCAGTTGTCACAAGTTAGATTCATATAAATCTCGCAGTCACCTACCAAGCTTGTTTGATGCTGGCTCAGCAGGATATCCATCTTCCGTTATGAAATACATAGTAACACTTACTGGACGGATGATTCTGGCAAAAATAAAAAAAATTTTTCCCACAATGATATTGCGTAGGACTCTTGATAACAGCTTGTGAACCTGATGATGTTCAACAAGTGTTTGAAATGGAATGTGTCCTAACGAGATTTTTATTGATCTCTTGGCTCTAGACTCGATTAGTGCATTTTGGTTTTAGTACTCTTATGATGATGCATCATTGCACCTAATCAAATCAACAATCTCAGGAGTGAGATGTCATAAGATAACGTGTGTTAACGTCCGTTGACAAATGAGACAAGTTTCTGTTGAGAGAAAACCGAAATGGCTGAGAAGGGTTATGCATTGCATCAACTGGTCCATGGATGTCAGTTTCACTGTCAGCAATTAACTTGTGATTCTGAAAGGTATATGTATTGACGCCGGTTTCTGCCTAAGTTTTTGTGGAGGGGCTTCTTGCTTTATACCCCTTAATACCCTACATTTCTTTTTCATTCTCAACGCCTTCAATGCTTAGTATGTTGCCAGGATGTCATAACTAACAACCTGTTGTATTGTTCCAGTGTAGCTCAATCTTAGTGCAGCATTATTCCCATATACATCATACTCCAATCATACTAAGTGACTGCTATTTCAACTTTGGATTATCCTTGGGGTAGATCCTCCCGGTTCTGGTTGATCATAGGATTGATTCTAACCTAACACACCTTATTGACTTTAGATTCGTCGTGAAATAAGGATGTTTTTGGGTAAAGATCGAACCATAATACCTTTTCTTCAGCACATTTAGTCGAATAATCATATTTAAATTACATTTTCTCCCCTTATTTTGAAATAATAAACACTTATTTTTGAAATACCCTTGTGATAAAATATGTCCTTAGAAAAATCTGTGTGAGAAAAAAATATCAAAACCAGCAAACCATGGAAAAATATTGTTTTGGAACATTTTGATAATGTTATAAATACTAAGAAAGGTCATAGCGATGATGTATCTAAGAACATTAAATCGTTGTTTTTCGAAAAAACACCCCTCAAAAAATAAGAACTCAATTAAAAAATTGTGTCTTTTGAAACATTAGTGAGGGAGTGAGTGTTTAAACTCAAAAAATTACAATAGATGAAAGATATGAATTTTCAATCGAGAAATTTCCTTGAAAAATTGTGTTCAACTTTTTGAAAAAACCAGAAGTTAGAAGGACTTCTCTTCTAAACGGTAAGGTAAAGACGCACAGAAACGTCACTATCCATTATCTGAGCTAAAAACCCTTGAAAGTCTTGTAAGAACAGCTCACGACCGAAAACGTTAATTTTCTCGTTGTGAGGATAAGTATTATAAACCGTTCCTTTATTTACAGTCGGTGTTATGTACTGACAGTTGCACATAAAGCCATTATAAATTAGAAATGACAATGTTTTGAAACTATTATGCAACTCACAGCTCCCCCCTCCCCCCCCCCCGATACATTTCATTACACACCTAAAAACCGAGCCAATGTTAATCGACATTTCTAAGCACGTAAATGTTAATCGTTATCCAAGAGACATTCGAGAAGAATCTTTTTGGCATATTTCTATTTTTCATATTTTGTATTTATATATATAAACCTGTTGTCCTCTAGCATTGCTATGTGAAAGGTGGAATAGTAATTCCAACTCTTGTCGTGATGTAGCTGTCTTGAATGCTAGAGGAACAACTTTGGAACCAGCTTTGAACTATTGACGGTTCGTTGTTGTGTCGTGAATTCCGAGTTCTGAACGTTTATGGATCAGAAGTCATTGTCATGAAGACCGAGGCTTGATCTGCTGCGATCAAACATCTTGTGAACATTGAGGAACGGGGCCTGAAGTGTTATTTTCAGCAGACACCATCTCTTGTCATTGTGGTGCGAGGTTTGAACTGTGGTGATCAGACATCATTTTGTGATCATCAGATCAAAATTCCTTAAAGCCCTTTTTATCTGAGATTATCTTTCTTTTTCGCAACCAAACTCTGAGTCCTTCCTCTGTAGGATTGAACGATGTACATGTACTTAAGAGAGTACCTGCACTGACATTAAGAGCTGTTCGCTTTCACATTGGGTTAGGGATTATATCTGCATTTGAACCATTTGGGGTTTTCACTTTCAACCATTATTTATATTTTTTGGGTTTTTTTTTTTTTGTGCTAGAGGCGAATGTCTGTCCTGTGGAACCCATCTAAGACAAACAGTCTGAGAATTCTACCCGTTGGTTGCCCACCAAAGACAAGATCAAGGACTTATTGTTTTCCCATGCACATTGGTAGATCTTTATTGATTGAAATCCTATATCCTTTTGGGATCTGTCATTTTGGTTTTCGTTGCAGACCCATTATTTGCTCTAGCGGTTTGTTTCATCTGTTTGTTTCTTATTGTGATTGAACCCATAGCACGCTAGTGACTTCTTACAGGAATTTTATTACACAAGCGCATGATTGGCACTAAAGACACATTTCTGACAATGTCTAGCAAAACAAAATGTATGGAGTCAAAAAATTTCGTTTCTAGGAATTTCCCTAGAGTGTTCATGTGTCTTTCTCTTAGCTTCCTCTAGGTGGTGATTATGAAACAATGTCCGTTTGAACTATACTAGAACTAGCTTGGGGCAATCATGGATGAGGTATGCTGGGGCAGATTCTCTTCCCCTTAGGCAAAGGATGTGTAGTGAACTGGTTTTGACAAGACGTTTGATCAGCGATCCACTTGGGGAGGTCAAACCGGTTTTGAAAATTCTCTAAGGTCTTTCAGACTTAAACGTAAGGTCGGTTGTCTAACAACAGATTGGTTATTGAGTGGTTGTCCAACCGTTTTCCCCAAGAGATGATGGCTTGTGCAAACTTAGTATTCCACACATTTCCTTGTTAGTTTCCTTAACTCATTTTTTAATGCTGCAATTTGCAAACCCTTTTCCTGAAGATTTGAGCTTTGAACTTATCATTATTCAATCAAAGAAGTTGTATGTTCTATGTTCTTAGCTCCTCGTTGTCTTGAGAAGAATCAAACATTCTTGTAATGCCTTTTCAAAGTCACATATTCTTGAGTAACATTAGCCACATTATGTTCCAATTCGATGTTTATTGTTTCAGTTACATCGATGTCATTTTTAACTTTGTCTTCATTACTTTTTACATTCAAAAATTAACCGTTAGTTCCCTTCTTTTAAACCTGATTTTTGATATTAAAGTCAAGATTAACAAAAATGTGCTTCCATACTTGAAAAATCTTTTTTTGAAATTGGCAACAATATTTTTTGAGACATACATTTTCAGACACGAGTGAATTGATTTGAGAGTTTAGTTGTCCAGTTAAATCAGTTAATTTAGCAAGGTAAAAAAAGGATAGATATGTCATAGACCATTGTTCAACTTCTGGTCAACCTTTTCCTTCAGGATTGAATCAGGTTGTCAGTATGTTGTTGTTCCTGTATCATATACATTATCATCAGTCGTATGTGAACCTCAGGCCATTGCTCTTCATTATATATTGTTCTGATACTGCATCATTAACATAGTGCATCATTCCCTGATCTGCGAGCTTGTATCCTCTTTTGTGATCTGTCACCAAATGCTTCAATGATAACTAAACTAGCATCCATGCTTGAGAGTTGAAACAACCTTTTCCTCTGTCGTCCTGCAATCAGGTCTTTCATTCTCCCTGCTGTCATAACTCCATATATGCAGCGCTCTTTTCTCAATAAACATTTTAACATAATCCATGTTTTGGATCATATATCACGGTAATTCTTAATATCGAGTCGAAGTGTATTCCTAGAAAGTAGTTTCGTTTCATACAATATATTCTACATTAAATATATCTGTGATGTTGATGAACATTTAAACTGTGTCTCGAGTACTTTAAAAGAAGCCATGTGACCCAATCTTTTTGAAATTCTATATGTTGTCAAGATTGCTATTTCTAGTGATCCACGTTTAGGAACATCGTGCCTGTGATAGTCTCTAGATCTTGACAAAAAGTGGTCGTAAATGCCCCGTTTGAATCCATCCTCGGTTCGACCTCCTTTTAAAAGTTCGTTGTTTAAAAGACAATTGAGTTTGGTGAATGAAGTCGTTGAAAAGATACCACAGCAACTTTCTTTTGTTTTGTCTATGAATTAGTTTGCCTTTGGTAGTATTTTTTATTAATCTGAACAACGAAGATAATGTATCTTTCTTCCTTCTTTCTTCTCCAAGTTTATCGTGAGTTGAAGTGAAAAGTTGTTGAGATCCTTAATTGGAATATGATGTGTATTTGAAATGTGGTTTTGGTAAGCAATTCAGTTACGAGGGATATTTACAACTTCTATTATTAAAACCGATAAGATGAATTAACGTGGATTTTACCAAAATCAATAGAAAACCGAGAATGTGATATTGATTCGGGAATCACGGCCAATGATTTTGAATTGTATAAAAACAGATAATTTTCTGCTAGGGTTCCAGATTCTTGATTGTGGTGTTTGTATGCAATTCACGTTCACGGGATTTTACACGTCTATGATTAAAACCGATAAATGAATTAACGGGATTTTACAAAATCAATAGAAAACCGTGAATGATTTGATTCGGAATCAGCGGCCAATGATTTAATTGTCTAAAAACAGATAATTTTCTGGCTAGGGTTACAGCAAATTGTTTAAATAGGCTCACCAAACTAAAACGGACCTAAAAATACAGATGGGCCGTGAGCTAGAACAAAAACAAGTCTAACACAAATTCAAAAAAATGAAAAGTGTCAATAACTCATAGTAAACGAGGGTTTTGGTCCTCGAAAAGTCTGTAACCAGCTAAAAGATGGTTATAGCGGCATAATCCATCTCGTTTTTCTCTTCGATTTGAGAGGTCACGGGCCTGAAACAGACTTACGGATCAAAAGTTATGGCTGTTTTACTGAAACCCTTTTCTTCACACAAGATTTCTAGACAAAACGCAGTGCTATCAGTAACCAAAACGCAGTGACACCAAAACTTAGTGGTTGAGATTTGGTCAAAACGCAATGAAATTTAAGCAAAACGCAACGATCTTTATCAAAACGCAGTGACTTTTGAATCAAAACGCAATGAACTTTATCAAAACGCAGTGGTTGAGATTTGGTCAAAACGCAATGCTCAAAACGCAGTCAATATAATATTCAAAAATATCCAAAATGCAACCATAAAAAATTTTTGAAATAGGGGTTTGATTATTTTAATATTTAAAAATTTCTTCTAACAAAAACGCAATGATTGCGTTTTGAACCTGTTTAATAAAAAATCAAAACGCAACTAAAAAATCAAAACGCAACAAAAAAATCAAAACGCAACAAGAAAAATCAAAACGCAACAAGAAAAAAATTAAAACGCAACAAGAAGAAAATCAAAACGCAACAAGAAGAAATCAAAACGCAACAAGAATTTTGCCAGGGAGTCAAAACGCAACAACGAAAAATATGACTTTTTCCACCAAAAATCGCCCAATAATCAACCTTTTTGACCTTTTAACTTGAGTTCTCTTGCACAATTAGCTACCTTATGCCTAGATCTTGCTTAATAACATAAACATTCACACATCTAAGCACAAAAATCCGGGTTTTTATTTTTTTTCTTTTGACTTCTTTTTGACCCACGAATTTGATCTTGTTGAACCATACAAATGCATGAATCAACCACGAATCCACACGTAGCTCTGATGTCAATTGTAGGAACCCGTTAACACTTCATAACATAGAATCAAACACGAAATCGGAACTAGAAAGGAGAAAGAGAGATGAGTTGTTTAGAGAGAGAAACTAGTGAGAGGTTAGAGAGAA
>BQNB010073449.1:4986-32114 GCA_026074375.1 Tanacetum coccineum
CATGACTCATTAACTCCATCAACCCCTATTTGACTTGGTTAAATAACTCAAGGGTAATGCAGAATTATGATGTCTAAGTAGTGCAACATATAAGGTTGTCATTGTAATTAAAGGCTTCCGAGCAATCATAGATTACAGATTCATTAGTCACTATATGAAGTCATTCTTCCTAACTCGTGGCCATATTTGACTCGGGGGCTAGGCGCTTTGGCTCATAGCCACACAAACGAGTCCATGACCACGAACAAATATCTTCTCAGGTTACACGCAGCTTTGAATAAGAGGTAAAGGGTTCAAACCTCACTAAATATGTACATTTGGGGGTGACCATGAAAGGGTCAAAAACGGTCCCGAGATTAACACAGTAAGGCCACGTACATCTGAGTCAAAAAGGCTCACCCTCCCTAGGTAACCTGAATAAAGAAAACCACATATATTTCCGTTATGAACAACTTCGAGTAACTATCATAATGAACAAGATTTTGGCCGAAAACAAAAGGTCATATCTATCAAGACATGAGGTGTTTACTAAATTAAGTGGTTTAATATGAAGCTCTTAATTAATCTTTTATATGGGAGAGTGTAGTTATAATGGGTCTCTCAATTAAGAGAGAATAAGGGTTTTGGGCCCATAATTTTTTCCACTAGGGGGTGTTTCTTTTTTCTATTACCCTTTCTTATTAGGTGAGTATTAGGCTCAAACACCTTAATTCATTTTATTTCATACACATGCTAAAACATCTCTCCTCCCATTAAGAGGCTAAATGAGACCTTCTAACAAAAACCACTTAATGCATAAAAAAGGAAACAAGCCCTAAGAGAAAAGTAACACCTTCGTAGTAAGAGAACGCAAGCTCTAAATGATAGCCATATTTGGCATTCAACTAAGCATGGGCCAGCCCTATGGTGACATCTAAGGGTGAGCAGAAAAACTGAAAAACCGAAACTAAACGAAAACCAAAAAATATAGAACCGAAATAATCGACCAAAACAAGAAACCGATGGTTCGGCTTTTACTTATTCAAAAACCAAAAAATTCTGTTCGATTTCGCTTTTCGTCCGAAAACCAAACCGAACCAGTTTTATTATATAATAATATAAAATTAATTTAATATAAATAAATAAGTAAATAAATCAAATTTATAAATTCATATTCATTTTGTAGGTAGAATTATAATATATTTATGTTAACGTTTATATGCATGTTTTGTCGTATACGTGTGTTTACTTGACAATATATCAATGCATATGTGACGATCATACTATGTGTATATTCACTTGCACGTGTGTGTCTCATGTATATGTGTAATTGTAAATATTTGAGATAATCATTATTAGCTTTAGACTGACAAAAAAAAGTAAAGAAGAATACCTAATTTTCTACGTAAAACAAGTTTGTTAGTATGAATTGGCCACACCCAAATATGAACGTTTAAAAACAAAAAAAAAATGGAAACTGAACCGAAACCGATAATAACCAAAAAAATCAAACCACCAAAGTTTTTGGTTTTATAAAAACCAAATATTTCAGTTTGTTTTGGTTTTAGCCAAAAATCGATCCAAACCGAATCGTGCACACCCCTAGTGACATCACCATACAAATGATCCGTAGCTTGGAAATGGTGTTACATGAGAAACCCAACAATAACTATACGCATCTAAATATCCTAAACCAAGTAACTTGTTAACCTTCACTTTTGATACTGATAGTCTGCTACCAGTGGTGGCTCAAGGGTAAAACATGTAAACCTAGCGATTTAGGTCCCCAATTTTTTAAGGCTCTGTATTTTCTAAGACCTTGTATATATATAAAGTCAGTCACATGTTTTTTCGGTCATCTTTACAGATCTGAATATTCAGTGCCCCAATTAGCGGATAAATGTTAAATAAGCAAAGTTTTGGGCCTATTTTATTTCTACTTTTCATTTTTCAAGGCCAAAAGTTGTAGAAATTTAAACCCAAATATATTAAGTATATAAAAGACTTACTTTTGCATGAAAAATAAGCAAATGTCAAATTAAGCCATGTGATAACAACTTTTTAACCATTTACATTGATGAATCGACATTTATTTTTTCACACCCACAAAAATACTTTCACTTTCTAGCTTTCTCTCATCTACTCATGTATCATTCTTTAATTAAAAGTTGTTTTAAGGATGCTTTAGTTTCTGCTAAAGAAATTACTAAAGAACAACGAATGTAGAATGAAGATTTATAATGAAAACGAGCTATTCGTAGAAGTAGAAAATATGATGACAATGTTGATAATAAAACTATAAAAACCGGCGAAGAGACTTTTAGAACTAACCATTTCTTATACATTGTTGATCAAATTATTTCATCACGTAGTAAAAGGTAAATTTGACCAATTTAGATTCTATGAAGGTATCTTTAGATTACTATGTAGCATTGAAAAATTAAAATCCCTAGATCATAACTGTTAGGATTTAGGTATCTAATAACCTATATTATGTAAAGCCCCCAAAATGGGTCCGCAGCGGAATATGGGTCTGAGAGTGTTACTTCATAGATCAACAACACAAGATATAAGAACGACCTCTGTATGAGTTGTTTGAAAATAATACATTGGATTAAATAAACTTGTTTGCTACAGAAGCCCGAAGCTTAAATTGTTCACCCATGAAAATATAAAGATTTTGATACATAACAAAAACTCCAAAATTTAATGCATTTAAATCTCAATGTAAAATGATTCCCAAAATGTTGACTCCCAATGTATCCTTGTTCATGTACCTTATTGACCTGAGAAAAACATGCTTTAAAACGTCAACATAAAATTGGTGAATTCACAGGTTTAATAAATGTATAAAGTAGGACCGCAAGATTTCCAAATGTAAGACATGTAACACATACAATATCTCAAAAGTAATTACGAAAGGCACTAAGCTCATGACACCGAAGCTACAACATATATGTATGCAAATTAATGCAAATAATGTGCTCGTGTAGATGCTCAACCCGTAACATCCAAATTGTTCCGACATGGTATATATTCGTTGTTTCAGTACATTCGAAACTAGTGAGCACTACTCACCCAAACGAGGATGTCAATCCCAAATAGATATATTCATAACATTCGCGCTTACAATCTAGTAATTATTAGTTCATGATTCATGGGCATAGTGGGTTATAGATACTTAGGCAAACTCGTAATTTGTTATAGGGGTGGATATTGTACACAGTTCTTGCTTTCCTTAAGAGCTTTGAACAATTCGATATTATACTTAGGCAAGCTCGAATGCTTCCCCTCCCCCTAGGTCGGTCTTTGAGCAATCAAATCCAAATTGAAACTATTCAATCAGTCTTCAGCAGTATTAACTTCTTCTTAGCAGTATTAAGTTAGTACTGGCAGTACTAACTTTTGCTCTAGCAGTACTAACCAGTTAGTACTGGTAGTTATAATCTGTGCAGTACAAACTCTTTATACGCTTTGGCAGTATAATTGAAGCTTGCAAGAAACTTTAATAGAAGCCCTTAATTCCAAACAATCCTCCCCTAAACTTATAATTTACCTTTAAATCATCAAGTTTCATGAATAAACCTTTTGGGGCTCTAGAGAGGATTCTTCAAACACTTCAAGTTCTTGTCTTATCTACGTCATAAGAAATTTTACTACTTAAAAGCTCATTTTCATCTCTGAAGATTTCATCCACTTGAAGTTTGTATAGCCAACAATTCACAGATATAGTGCCTCTTGTCAGTGTATAATCTTTTCAACTTAGCAAAAGAGTCATGTCCCTCTTCCTGTAGGCCCCCCCCCACACATGTGAACACACATGTATCATACAATTTTCCATTCAAAGATCCAAGCATATACCTCTGAGCTTCCATAGTGTATACATCATCATCTGGTTTCAATAACCTTTTTAAGTTCAACCCATGATACCTCTCTTTATCAATTGAAAGCTCTGTTGAACTAAAACGTCTCGTAACCAAATCCCAAAGCGGTCTCCATGTCATCTCTATCAAATCTCTTCAATATGTCTTCAAAAACTTGATAGACCTCTGTATGGTTTCCAACTCTTATAATTCTCTAGTAACTTCTTGATTCTTCAGTGAAAAATTCATAGTCTATAATTGGATATTTAACCTGTAGAGCTTCAATGTACACTTCTTCTACTGTAACTATCACTAACAATTTCTTTATCTCTTCTTCGAATACTTCGTTATTTGTTTTCCTGGCAATTGTTCTCAACCTGACTCTGAAACTTCTCCAACCTTTGTTCCTTTTAGCAGGTGGCTTTTGAATCAAATCCAGATCTCTTCATCAACTTCCTTTTCAATCTCAAATCCTAGATCAAAAGATTGATTTTTGATCCCATAGCTCTTTCAAATTTAGGTCTAATATATTCATAGCTTCATTCCTTTTGAAATGACTCTACTTAGATCCTCCCCGATTCTTCAAATACTTGCACAATTTCTTTCCTTACTTCAGCTTTAGAGAAAGAACTATTTTTTGTGCGTGAATATCTGAGCACAACAGGATCACTAAAAATCAATATCATGACCTTAGTTAGTTTCGCCACACCTTCTTTCTTTAATCCAACTCTTTGTAATTCCAAGGCTTGTGCTAGATCATACTCTCTTGTTCTTGCCTTTCTAATTCAATTTCGTTCCTGTAACTGTTTAGCTATTTCTGAATCTCTATCAATCCTTTGTTTTCTTCTTTATTAATCGTTCTTCGTCTAATAGCTTCTTCATGCCCAAATCTTTCTTATTCAAGTTGCTTCTTTATCTTCTTCTGAATAGATTCATCATCTTTCATGATAGCTTTTCCTTTATCTTTTCTCTTTTCTGCACTCCTTCTGATATAAACTTGTCTTTCAGGAATGGCAGTACTAACTTCAAGAATTGCACTAGCAGTACTAACTAGTACCTCAGCAGTACTAATTTCTTTTTTACCCTTTTAACCACAACCAGGATATTCCACTAGTTCATTAGCTCTCTTGTTCTAACAGTAATCTCAGTATCAACACTAAGTTCCTCCCCTGAGTCTCAGCATCCTCTTGAATCCATGAAGTTCCTTCATCTTGTACCAATGAAATAGAAGGGTTTTGATCAATCTCTACAATTATCCTCCCCTATTTGGAAGTATCCTCTGAAACTTCCTCATCATCAGAGACAACTATCTTTGTTCTTCTTCTAGATTTGCTTGCCTTACCTTGTGCTCCAACTTCTTGACCCTCAGAATAAGCTTAGTGTAAGCCAGCCACCATAATGTTCAATTTTGTTCTGCTTAAGTCATATTTGCAAATCCTCTACCTTCTTGGATATTTTGTACAAAGAACCGTCAATTCTATTGAGTGTCAAACTGCCCACATAATCATTACTAAAAGTATAAACCCTTGGTTGAGATGAATCATAGGCAGAAGTATCAGGTGTCTTTTTGCATCATGGATAGTTTTGCATGAATGGTAGTGTAGTGTGGTTGTTGAGATTGAATAATGTGTTTAGGTGATAAGGAGGTGAAGATGGTTATTCTAGAAGGATATAATCATTGCATGAGCATAGGTTGGAAATAGTGGAATGTATACCCAAGTATAACCCTTGGAAACCCTTCTCATGTTGCAAATAGTTTTGTGTGATAGGTAGGAGCAACATAAGTTCTTTTTTGAGGGAGAAGGTGTTTTTTGTGGACCGTCTTGTTGGTGTACTTCTGTTGGAAAAGATAAGAAGATCCATACCCTATATCATTCTTCATCCTAACCATTGGTTAAATCCGAATTAGGGAATGTACAATCATGTATGTCTATTCCGTTGTTACGGCCATGTATATGTGATTTTGGCGCTCTTCTTTGGGGTGGTACTTTTAGTGAACGATTGTAAGAATGATCAACCCGAAGCCTTTTTAACCCAATTTACCTCTTTCAACTTGTTACTCCTTAGCTTTTGTGGTGGAGATGCGCGTCCTTGCCAAGATTATGATAGAATACTTGTCATGACCGAGCAATTGAGCGAATTACTAAAATGTTACCACATAGATTAGTTGAGTGATTTGAGTGTTTTCATTTTCCTATTGTAACAACCGGAGTTTTACGACGCGTACGACGGTCGCGAACCCGACGTCGTAATAATTATTTTACGAGTTTTCGTGAGCGAGTGTCGACATTTAAAATTTTATTTGTCGATAATAAATATTTTCGTATTTTATTATGAAAAATTAAAAAAAAAGATTTGAGAATTTTTATTTTTGACGTTTCGCGAGTCGACGTTTGACCGCGCGTCCGTTAATTGTTGCGAGCCTCGTAAAAATTTACGACGCACCTTGTTATTATTTATTTAATCATAAAATATTATTTTATGAACCGTGTCGTCCTTGTTTCTCGACCTTGGCCATGACTAGCGTTTATACCTCGCGTTTTATTTAAAAGGGTGTACAAGACACACTTTAAATATAAAATGAACACAAAGTTTTTACAATTAAACGAAAGAATATATATATACATGCGTGTCTTAGCTAGGCCGACGCCTAGAAACCCAAACACACTCCATTCATAATTTTTTTTGAGTCCCCAAATTCCATCATTACTTGTGCTTGCTTCCATCTTTGGCTAAAAGTCCTATCCTACATGCATAAGAGATAACACATACTCATTGCCTTATTTTCCCAAGATCATAATTGCCTTGGTTGCTTCCTAGCTTGGATAAAATCCTAGTGATCTCACACACACAAGTAAACACCACATTTCAAAAAAAAAAATCTTGTTTTCTTTGTCCTTGGGTCGGCCGAACCTTTCACCACACACAAACCATCCATTTTTGCAATTTGATTCCAAAAATACACTTAAGTAATACTCAAATGATGATATGAAACAAAGAGGAACCAAGTAGTAGCTTTTTTTTCTCCTTCCTTTTCCTTCCTTGTGGCTCGGCCGAGTAAACAAACACCACCACTCTTGGTGTTTGATTTTTTTCCCACTTACCAAATATTGTTTAGGAAGCTTTACTTTGGTCATCTATGCATTAAAAATGTACATGCAATGAGGTTTGAATAAGGTGGAGTTTTATTAAAACTAAAAGGGATTTTTGGTTTGTTTTGGTTGTTGGGTCGCGGGTTCGAACCAAAGAGAGGACAAGAGAGGGTGTGTTTTATTGAGTTTTGGGTTGTTAATTCGCGTTTGTTTTGGTTCAGTGAGGAGGAGGGTTTCTAGCCGATACAAACACACCAAGAAGAGTGTGGTGGTTTTATTTATTTGGTCGAATATGGGTGATTTTGGTTAATAAAAAATTTGGGGTTTTTGGGGTTTTTTTTTGGGGGTTGTTTGGTTTTGTTGAATTGAGCCGCGGCAAGGGACCAAGACCACAACCACCACAGCCGCACCATGGTGGTGTCGGGCTTGTGGTGGTGACTCCCCATTTATATTTTTTATTTTATTTCGATTGTTTCGTTTATTTGGTCCGATTATAGTAAATATATGTATATGTGGTGAAATCGATTGAAACTTGCGGCGTAGGAAATAATATGATATTGATGTTAAAATGGGATTTATATGAAATTATAAGGCATATTGAAGATATTTTTGATGAGTTTTTTGGTCAAAAACGAGATTTAACGCCTTTTGTATCTGGTTAATTAGACCAGAAAACAGAACGAGTTATTCGGGGTTCGAGATTTGGGAAAATCATATTTTAGTTTATAAAATATTTCAAATTACATTTTTACGGACGTTTTGATATAAAATGGGACTTCTAACTCCCATTAACGAAGAAACTGCAACTAGATCGAAATATACACTTTAGTAGAAAAATAAGTCAATTTAGTATTTAATTAAATCTGACAGATTTAATAAATTAATGTTTTGAGCACTTTCGAGTCCGTTTCGGCCTTCCGGCGAAACACGAAAGTTGTTCGTAACGACGTTTTACTTTTCCGCGAGGTTTGATAATTTTAAAATCGCGATATAGCGGGTCAAAACTAAAGGTCAACCTAAAAGTCAACAAGTATTATAAATAATATTAATACATTCTGAGCTCGGTTTTGAGTGATAAAATAAGGTAATTTAATATATTATTATAGGTAATTATTTTCGAAGTCGTTATTCGGTTCTAAAAACGAAAAGTCTATATATAGTAACTTTTGTAATAATTGGAGTGTAATTTCAGCAATAGAAAATTTTGGATAATTGAGTGTTTAAAGTTCAACGAGATAGAAAAATAATAATATGAATGTTATGAGATGTCGAACTTACTAAAATAGTAGTTTTCTAAAAATAGAAACTTTTGTAAATAACGAGGTGTAAACTTCTAAAAATGGAAAGATAACCGTGATATTATTAAACTCATGATTATAAATAGTATATAGTGAGTACTAAAAATATACTTTGATATTCGAACTTACCAAAAATGGTAACTTTCCTAAAACAGTAACTTTCTAAAAATAGAAACTTACCAAAAATAGAAAGTTTTCAACAAATTGAATTAACTTATAATGGGATGAAAAATAGTATATAAAATATACTAAATGTTAAAGTTTAAGCCGCGCAAGTAGATTTCTCACCACACATATACTCATGTAATTATGTATATAATATACATAATTTCGTCGTAACGACATACGTCTTATTAATCGTATTTTATTCGGATTATGATCGAGCGATGTAATTATAGGCCGTGATCGAGATTGTTGCTGCTTTATTTGCTCTTGGTTTATCTGATTGTGATCGTTGATTAAGGTGAGTTCATAGCCTCGCATTTTTTTACACTTTAATTGTTTTATAAACCCGCGAGGGAGATAACATGCTTGTTTTTAAAATAGAACACAAGGGAGATTGTATGCTAGTAGCCTTGATTATTATAAGTTAGTTTAACTCGTTGATGAAAAAGTCCCGCGGAAATCATGAATTGTTAACTACCGGGTAATGGTAGACGCTTATACATGGAATAGTACTATTTGGAGGGTGCCTCCTCCAATCCGTGACGACTAGCTATCGTCTCGTGTCGGGTAATGGCACAACGGATGCGTTGTATAGAGAGTAATATGCACTTAACGAGGGTGTATAGTGGGCATACCTTGTTGGGAAACATAGACACCAACATATTGATATGGTAACGTTCAATGTCATGAGGCTTATAATAATCCCCTATAACGGTGTCTGATCCACATCGTTATGTAATGATGATTTTAAACGATACTTGTGTTCGGAATTTACATTCATAAACTCTATGGATTCACTCAACATTTTTGTTGACGGTTTAGCATGTTTATCTCAGGTATAAGCTTGCTTATTTGGATGGGATGAAGTGCGGATATCGAAGGACGTGAGTTTGGTGAACTTTGTACATTGGATACACTGCTTTCAAAAGACAAATTGTCACTTTGCAACTTAATTGAGAATAAGTTTTATGAAAATGTAGTGGGACCTTGTAACTCTGATCTTTTAATGAAAATTTTATTAGTAAACGTTTCTTTTAAAGTCGTTTACCGTGACTCGTGTGCATGTATTATGAAGTAGCACCCCAATCGTTCTATTCCGCTGCGTATGGCATTTTGGGGGTGTGACAGATTGGTATCAAAGCACGAGTTGTAGTGAACTAAGTCGTTTTACAAAACTTGGACTACAACTGTTTTGGAAGTTTTTTTTCACGAGTCTCTCACCGATGTCCGATTTTTAGGCCAAGTAGGATTGCCTTAAGTATGTTATGTGCCTTACAAGTGTATACCACTTGGTATAAGTAATAAGTATAAGTAAGAGTATATGTATATATAAGTAAGTGCGGCACTTACCTCATGGTGTCTGACTATGCGTATATGCATACTTTGACAAGATTCGCTACTCGCGAACGAATAATTTCTTCTATAATGTAACAAAGTACTGTCAATATTTATTTGATGTATATGTTACGCAAAATTATATTTTTCTTTCTTTCATATGATTATTATATGTAACCATAATGTACTAATGTAAGTATATGTTTCTTTTCTTTTCTTTTGTAGTATCATGGATGTGTCTGGATCACTCGACCGAGTTTTTGATTTTCCTGATGGCGAGACTCCGTGGACTTATGGTGGGTTTGCACCTGGACTACCACTGGGGTACACCGGAAACCCTAGTGGCTCTGGTGGGTGGCTAGAAGCCGACGACTTGCCTATTTATGCTATGAGGACGACTGCTGTGTTTGAGCCTGTTATAGAGGTAGTAGCTCCATTAGTGGAGGAGGTTAGAGAACCTATTGAGCCGATAGTTGCTCCCATGATGGAGGAGATTGCGGGGCCTATGGAGCCGATGGATGCGCCCACGATCGGTGGTGACGAGGACATGGAACCTTTATTTAGTGCTAGTGATGGGGAGTACGATCCTGATCTCCACGCTGTGCCGTTGCTTTTAAATCGCATATGTTGTTTCGTAACCTATTGTTTTGAAATATTTCGGTTGATGGGAGTGCGACTTTTATATGTCATCCCATAACCCTTCATTGTTTTGGAAAACAGTTATTAACTTATTCTCGCGTAACGTGTCGTCTGGAAACGACTACCTTTGAAGCCTTCGAATAAAGTTGGTGTGTTGCGTTTTGATTCTCTTGTATCGACCTTTACGTGGTAAGTCTTGAAATGTTTGGGTCTGGAAACCCATGATTTGATGCGTTTGAAAGAGTGTTAAGTCATCGGGTATGGCTCTGTATTGGCGTTTGAAGAAGTTAAAACGGTGTTTGGTCGGATTTTGAAATGAATTTTTGCGGCAGTTTGTAACCAGCAGGTTGTGGGGTTGATTGTGAATTATTTTTGGTTGTACGACACTTGATAAAGCCAATGGAGATGTTGGTACATGTCTAAGGTACATGTGTTGAGTTGGGTAGAATTTTATCTCCTCCGGATGACTGAGATATCGTCGTTTTTCTAAAACTAGTCAAATCTGGTATACTGTTGGGAAAAGGAGTAAAACTACATATTTTTGTAATAACTTTTCAAAAGAAAATTTAAGTACCTGTAGAAGACTCTTAGGGCTATCACCTCCAATTGGTTTCACGTCAAAAGCATTAATAAATTTCAAATTTCGCTCATTTTCGTAAACTACATAAATTTGTCAAAATTTCTTTGAGGACTATTTTGGGATAGTAGCTTGTTGGATACGTTTCAAAATATTTTTGGTCTATGTAGACCTGGGGAAATTGGACTAGGATGTGGGAAGACATCTTAGGTATATGTAGGAATTCGGATGGAGTCATATCGACGCCCGACGAATGAGATATCGCCGAAATGGCAAAACTAGTTAAAAAAAATTTAGAACAAAATTTGAATGTGTAATAAGTTCAAAAACTTATATAGCAACACCTAAATATGTAAAACTGTAAGTTCTATATATTGAACAAACTTAGATTTGAGCGGTCGTTTCAGCTTTTGCGGATTGCATAGTTTAGGAGATACACTCAATTTAGTGTAGCGATAAAATTTTAGAAAAATAGGCGACTTTGATAAATAGGGGTAAAAGGGTAATTTCACCTTGGATCCAAAACTTTCTGGGCAGTGGGCCCTATGTTTCTGGAAAATAGATTCGAAACGCTTTCTGTAGGCGAAAACCTCATACTTTTATCGTCCACGGACTAGCAAGTAGGAGGATTTCAAGACAAAGGTTTATTGGTTTGAAGTTGTTGTTGCCTCAAGGTTTTGTCTTATCACCAGCGTTGTGATTGTGCATTCTTTAGCCATTGTTTTGATTTAGAACTCTAGGAGAGTCCAAGTATATGTAGTTTATGTATTGGAAACTTAGAACCGTTACGGTTGGATGTACTGGTTTGGAAACCGCTGATGTATCCCGTTTTGGGAAATTTTGAGATTGTATGGGTATTGCTTTGGATGATTGTTATGATTATGGTTGTTTTGGTTATGAGTTTTGTACGATTATGGTTGTGGATGCTTTTGAGTGGTTTTGTTGCATTGAGTGATTCCATTTGGTGAATCCTTTGTATATATATGTTACTAGTTGCATAATCCATGAGTGGGTATTGTTTTGATACTTGTTGTGACCTATTGACCAAACTGTATTTAATGATGTTTCAAAGATTAGTAATTTTCAAATGGGTAAATCGCTATAACGAGTTCGTGTGTTGTACGAATGTCGTTGGGCGACTTGAATTAATTTTGTTGTATAAACTGTAATGTAAACAATTGGAAAATGTGTTTTCAAATTTCATAAACTGACCCTGTGGTGCCAGACAAACTTTCTTTTAAAATATTTTTTTACCAGGATAAATGATAGAATGATGCTATCTTCTTTTTCTCCTCTTTAAACAAATCAAATTTTTGTCAAATATTTATTTATGGTTATTCCAAGATTTTTATTGAGAAAATGATTTATGCGTGTAGTGTATGGAAAAATGAACGTTTTGACGAGGATGGACATGACGTCGTTTGATCCTCAATTATGCATAACCTGATCAACTATGCATAATTCAGGAAGAACCACGCTACGTCGAATAAATCGTCACCTTAAAACTGTTGGATAATTGGAAGAATGTGTGAGTCAAACTTGTAAAGAAAAATGTTTTTACCCCTGCTACGGATTTTATGCAAGTAACCTTATTCCTGTCGACTGCATGGAGAGAGTCTCATGCGAGTGGTAGTGACCGAGTCGTTTTGAAAAGAAAATACCAACGGTATTACTCAGAACGAGGTGTCTAGAAAGGAGTGAAGCTTGGTTCGGGGTAGGATAGTGAGAAAACCGAGAAACCTGATACCGATACTGAAAAGGAATCTCCTTGGATGTTTGAGGTAGATGGAAGCCAAATTGGCTAAAATCTCAAAGTTGAAAGTGGGGGACGGAGAAGACTCCTTTCCTCGACATGAAAAAGTAGAGATGTCGTAACGTGTGATGCTTATGCGAGAAAACCGTATTCGTCAAGGATTAGAATAAGACACTAAACGATCTTTAACCTACGGTTAATTGTAGTGTTCTTACTCCGCGACGTGATGACGCAAGTGCGTGAAAAAGGTGAAACGATTGTGAATTCTAGCAAAATGGTAACGTCCATTCCCATACTAGATGAGTAAACGAAGTAACCGACGCCTTAAGTCTTATAACGGTGTCAAGATAATGAAGACGTGTGATTCTATCACTCGAGGAAATGTAAACCACCAAAGAAGAAAAGCAAAAAAACGAAGGCGAACCGACCATGATAATTGCCGATCATAGAAGTAAGATTTCGTCAAACGCGTCATAAATCCATGATACTCAATTGATTCTTTTGGAATTTATTTCGAATTGTTTTCGATCAATTGTTGATCTTATGGGGTATTAGCGGAGTTAATGCCGCTTAACTATGTGAATTGCGTGAATTATGTGTATAGAACTTTAATTGATAAGACACCTTTGTGTCGCCCGTAAAATGGCACCGGACGTAAATGACTAAGTACGCGAACGCGAGAATTAATCAATGAGCGACTTGAAGAAGATGTATGCCTAAGAGTGCAACGTCCAACGTGACATAGAGGTCAACGTGAACGCTATGATAATTGATTAGGACCTACCTATGAGCAAGACAACATCATTGCCAAGAGGCTTCGCCATCCGGCAAGCTCGTGTGATGAAGAAGTTTTGACGGGTAACGTTGGATAGTGATGATAAATGTATGTATTATAGCACCTAAGTAAAATTGGGCCGATATGTGAAGTCATAATAACATGACTACTACGTGAATAAATCTATGTTTATGCGGCCAGAATGTTGGGGTCGTAAGTACTCCGGGTGATGTGAGAGTTGTTATGATCATGTGGTCGCCTTTTTAAGGTAGGTGGACCCATGAGTTTCGAAAGGATTTTGTTTTGTAAAAGTTATTGGAATTGATTTTTATTATTTCTCCGTCTCGAACCTCACATCCTTAGCCGAAAGCGATGATGAGCATGTTATTGTGATTTTGTGGCCATTGCCAGTAATGAAGTTTCCTTTTTGTCTTTAGAGCCTCTCGTTATTAAAAGAGCAATGTAATAAATTCATCGAATTTTTCCCGCCGCGTATATTATCATGAGCGATGACTCCCTGTTTGGAATAGTCAGGACCAGCGTTGAGTCATGTAGTGACGAGTGTGAATGAGCAAGCCCGGTTGATGTCAAGAAAATGTTTATGTGTTATAGCGGGATTTTTACCGCCGAATTATGTGCTATGTGCTATATGATTTTGAATGATAGTAAGCATTTATGTCGCTTGTAGCTGCCCGGGAGGTGGCATAGGACGTGGGTTATAATTTTGCGCTCTCGGAATTCGAATTGAGTATGGTTATATTGCTTCGGCTTCGTAGTAAGCAAGCATGGTTATATCGCTTTGGCTTCACGATGAGCAAGCGTGATTATATTGTTTTACTATCTCATCAGTACTAACATTTTGTACTATTAGTACAAATTACAACTAGCGGTACTAACTAATATAACTAATGGTACTAAGTCAGGAATGCATAATTCCCAACAATCCTCCCCTAAACATGATTGTTGAACTTGTTTAACTTCATGTTTCTTTAGTGTAAACATCTTGTAGACCAGGAGGATGTATCCAAACACTCTGTCAAATCTTGATTTGATATTTGATAATTTTGACATCTTCAGCTATCCATTTTTATTAGCAACATATCTTCTCAGCAACATAGCTACATCCAACTAAGTTGGCTTTGTAGTTTTTGGCAAACTACCAGCCATTAACGGATTTGATATTCCTTTACCAGTAGCCATTTGCTTTGGGATAGCCAATTCTTCATTATAAAAAACAAGGTGAATTGATAACCTTATAGTTTTGAGTAAACTATCAACTATCAACGGATTTGATTTGTCTTTACCAAAGCTGTTTACTTTTGGACTAGTTAATGCTTCATTTCCATAACATGGTGCACTGATAACCATATAGTTTTTAGCAAACTATCAGCTATCAACATATTTGATTAGTCTTTACCAGGAACTGTTTGATCCTGGACTAGCCAACTCTTCAATGTGAAGCAAGATGAGTTGAGAACCATACAATTTTTGGTAAATTGTTAACCATGAACGGATTTGAGAAGTTTTTACCAGAAGCCGTTTGCTTCTAGACTAGTCAATTCTTGATGTCTATTAGACATGGTGAATTGAAGACCATTTGTTGTGTGGTGGTTAGCCAACACCCAAACACTTCTCACTTCCATTCCCAGCATTACTCTTCATTAAGCTGCTGCTTAATGAATCTTACGAAATGTAGTGCGGCAGTACTTTCCTCTTTAACCTCTAATCCCAAATCAAGCATTCTTTGCAACAATTCCTTGGAGAGAGAGTACCTTCTTTCAACTAGCATGTAGATGACTATCCCATCCTTAAGCTCTATTATGAAAACTCTACAAGCTTCATACAGTCTCCAACTAACAATCTCCTAATTTTGTTGATTGTTTCAGAAACTACCTTGATCATTTTCTTTAGTTGAGGATTCCATCATAATCTTCAAGTCTCCTCAAAGAATCAACTCAATTCCTTCTGGTGTGATTTCTGAGTACTGCTTCATCACCAAATCATATAAATAAAACAAATCCCACCTATCAAAAATATATAGTACCTCCATTAGATAGTTAAATGCCCTGAAGTGCCCATTAACTCTGTAGACAACAAGGTAATCCCCATCTGATGATGAAACCTTGTGCAACTTAGAAACAAAACATTTTGTCTCCATAATCTCACTATCTATGGTACTATCAAATGTAACAATCCTTAGAAATTTTCTGTGTTCATCATCACTATCATCATCTGGCTGTGGTCTTGGCCTTTTCCTAGCAATCATCTTCACATGACAATTTTTTCTTTTCTTTGTACCCTGCTTTGTCATTTTGGCTCATAGTTAACAAAAACTCAGCAATGATCTCATCATCTCTGAAAATAGTTGTAAGAGCAGTACTTTCATCTGAAGTTCCATCTTTTGGCTTAGCAGTACCTTCATCAAGCTTGTCGGTACTAACTTCTACTTCTTTTGGTTTAGCGGTACTAACTTTAGGCTTGCCAGTACTAACTTTTAGCTTATCAGTACCTTCATCTGGCTTGACGGTACTAACTTGATCTTCAGTACTAACTCCTTTTTGCATGTAAGCATCTGTCTCCATATAATCCATTGCATCATTAACATCCACATCATCAAAAACTTGATCTGTGTGTACAGTTGGAGTAGATTTGGCAGATTGCCTCCCCTATTTGGATACAGACTCCTTTTGCATCCACTTTTTCTTCAATGATTTCTTTCCTGTCAATCTTTGCTTCATGGATACACTCTTCATCCATGCTTTGTGATGTGTGATAACAGGTTTAGCCTTCTTCTTTAGCTGCTTGACCCGAGACTTCAAATCTTTAATTTGTGCAGCTTGAGTGGTGACCTATTTACATAAAGACACACAAAGATCATATATACTTTGGAGTGTCAGGTCATCCTCATTTCCTGATAGGGAAGATATCTTCCTCTTCAATACTCTTTTTGCCTTTATCTTTTAGATCAATCTTGGGAAGAGGTCTCAAAGTCAATATTGATCTTGTTGAAGTAGGCCTTGATCTCTCAGTCTCCTCAACATTCCTAATCTCTACTCCTTTTTCCTTTTCCTTGAGCTTCTCCTTGTTCTGACTCATTATAATAAGGACTTGTGCAATGGTCTCATCATCACCAAATACTGTTGGAGTAGGTGTTGTTGGAGTAGGTGTTGGAGCTGTTTGAGTAACACTTTTCCCTTCATTTTGATCAGCAGTACCTTCACCTTGCCTATCGGTACTAACTTTTGTACTGTCGGTACCTCCATCTTGCTTGTCGGTACCTTTATTTCCCTTGTCGGTACCTTCATTCCTCCTCTCATCTTGAACATCCTTAGTCTCCATATAGTCCAATGTATCATCCACATCTACAAAATCATCAAGATCATCAAAGGCTGGATCTTTATGCACAGATGGTTCACCCTTGAAAGTTTTGACAGATTTCCTCCCCTATTTGGATACATACTCCTTGTGTACCCCTTTCTTCTTCAAAGAAGTCTTCCTTGCCAATGTTAGGCTTCAAATCCAGGTCTTTGTGATGTGTGCAAGTGGTTTGACTCCTTTCTTTAGCTTCTTGACCTGAGCCTTCAAAGCTTTAATTTCTTTAGCCTGAGTTGTGACCTGTTTGCATAAAGACACACAAAGGTCATATACACTTTGGAGTGTCAGACCATCCTCATTCCCTGATAGGGATGCATCATTGGATGACTGACCTCCATGATTCCCACCAGAACCCTCTGGAATAGAATCAGGAATATGAGTAGTAGGTGAAGGTCTGGGAGATGGGTCAGGCTGTATCTGAGGTTGGTCTTCACTTGGGTGAGGAGGAGAGGGTATGGGTGGGGAGTCAGATGGTCTCTCTGAAGCATCACCCTCATCCTCTGTTTGTTGAACCAACATGGAATCAAATAAAGGTGTAACCTTCCCTAAAAAATTCTTACCCTTTTTAACCATAAATGTCAAGACCTTTTTAGTTAGGGTTGGGACTGGAAAGTGGTCCAAGGGGACAGGTACATCTTTTAACTGATTGCTCAAAAAGATTTGTAAAAATCTTGGATACATTACAAACTTCTTAGTTGCATCCAAGTGTCGTATCATGCCACCAAAAATTAATTTTGAAAAATTGTATTTCTGATTAGTGACTAAACAAATTACAGCTGTGGCAATATTAGTGGGAATTTGATCCCAAGAGGTGCTTTTAGAACTAATACAATGATTCATGGTATGAAAAAGGAATTTCCATTGGGGTGAAAAGAGGGCTTTGTTAAAAGTTAAAGTATTCAGGTCTCCCTCATACCCCATTAGCTGAATATTATCAAATATAGCCTGGTTAGTCAAGGAATCTATCCCATCAGCATCATCAAAAAGAAGATCACTTCTTATTGATGCCTCTGAGATAGTCACAGGCTTGCCAGCAACTGTGGCATCTATATAACTAGTGTTGTTGACTGTTCTAGACTTAGCAGTCGTCCAAAACTATTCAACAAACGAAGTTGAGACTATGGGACTTATAGTGAGTGCATAATGAATTGAACTGCGTATGAGAAAGTCCATAATCTGATGAAACTCTGTATTCCCATCCGTATTTTCCAAATATGCCACCATATTATGCTTAGAACAGAAATCCAAACCAGCCATCGTGTATTTGATTTTGGTAATCGTCGGTGATGAATGATTAGGGCTTATCAATTAAAAGCGATTGAGAGAGCGAAGAAGGATCAAGCGTGTAATTGAGATAGGTATTTATAGTAGTAGCATCCCTAATGGCGAAGAAACCGCTAAAAATTACACTTTAAACCCCTACCGGTATTTTCTCTAATGGCTTTATAGCGGTACAAACTTTGCCTGTCGGTACTAACTGTAAGCATGTCGGTACTAACTTTTGTTAACCAAAAATCGAACAAGTTGGACAACAAAAACTCTTCAGTACCATCCATATCTCTCTTTAATGACTCTCTAGAACCCAAAGAACTGAATGAAAACATCACCATTGGCAATATCTGTCTGCTTACATAACATTCTATACAAACTGTACACCAACTCAGCATGCCGTCCCCGAATTGTATGTGCTACAGATTCAATAATCCCAATGGCTAACCACCAAAAGGTTAGATCTTATGACATCAAATCTTTGGTTTAGAAGGGCTGCAAACATTAGAGTCTGATGTTGAATCCTTGATAACCTCTATCAGTCTCTTCCCATAACAATCTCTTATAAAATGGAAACGAATCTCAATATGCTTGGTCCTTGAATGAGCAACAGGATTCTTGATAACACTTATAGTGCTCTCATTATCAATATGGATTTTGGTGTTCATGAAATTGAAACCATAATCCATCATCTGATTCTGTATCCATAATACTTGCCCACAACAGTTAGCAGCTGCAACATATTCTGCCTCAGTAGTAGAATTTGCCACAATAGTCTGCTTCTTGCATTGCCAAGATATCAATCTTCTTCCAAGAAATTGACATCCACCTGTTGTTGATTTTCTGTCAAGGCTGGCTCCTCCATAATCACTATCTGAGTAAGCTTCAAGTTCAAAAGGTGAATCCCTAAGATACCATAAACCTAATTTGGGTTGATGTTTGAGGTACCTAAAAATCCTTTTTACTGCATTTAAGTGTGAGGCTTTTGGAGTGACTTGAAATCTAGCACAGGCACAAACAACAAACATGATGTCTGGCCTTGATGCAGTCAAATACATTAGAGAGCCAATCATAGACCTGTAGACATGTACATCTACATCTACACCATCTTCATCCTTGACCAGTGGTTTATTAGACTCAATAAGAGTAGTAGCTGTTCTGATGGACAAAAAATCAAACTTCTTTAAGATGTCAGCTACATACTTATCCTGACTAATAAAGATTCCATCAGGTTGTTGCTTCACTTGAAGTCCTAAAAAGAATGTGAGTTCACCCATGGAACTCATCTGGAATCTTTTGTGCATACATTCTTCAAACTCTGTACACATAGACTTCTTTGTAGAACCAAAAATAATGTCATCCACATACACTTGGACTAACATAATGTCACTCTTTTTCTTCTTGATAAACAATGTTTTGTCTATGGTACCTCTTCTAAAACCATTTTCCATCAGAAAAGAAGAAAGTGTCTCATACCAAGCTCTAGGAGCTTGATGTAGACCATAAAGAGCTTTGATCACCTTATAGACTTTGTTTGGATAAGCAGGATCAACAATGCCTAGAAGTTGATGAACATACAAACCCAGTTTCCCCACCCCCCCTTATTTCATAGTACCATATGAGAAATGCCGTTTTAACTCCAATTATGTAGACAGTACATTCCCATGTATGAATTCAAAGGCTAAAAATAACCTAATTGCCTCAATTCTGGCAACAGGTGCAAAACACACTTCATAATCTATACCTTCATCCTGTGCTAAACCTTGTCTACAAGCCGGATTTGTTTTTCACGAATCAATACTTCTACATCATACCCTCTTATATCCTAGAAGACCCACTTTGTGCTAATTGCACCTTTTTCCCCATATGGCAAATCACACTTACATAAACCTTCTGTAGTTTGAACTGAAGCAATTCCTCTTGCATTGCTTTAACCTAACTTTCATCTTGTAAGGCTTGTAATGTAGTCTTGGGTTCTTCTTGAGAGAGAAAACAAGCAAACAAACAGTTCTGAGATCCTTGTATTTGTTTTGTTTCAGTTTGTGAGATGTAACTTACCAAAGTGCTGTTGTGCAAGAAGCCTTTTGAAATCTTCTTCTTGTTTGAACTGCTGATGTGATCTCCTAGAATTTGTTCTTGTTGATGATCCTTATGAATTCTGAGTGTGGGAGGATAGGCCTGACACAGCAATGGTGTTTATCCATGTTATTAAATCACCACTGCACCCACATCTTCATCATCATCATAAGCTCCATTGAATATTCCATCATTTGGAAGAGTATCAGAAGCATCTTCCAAGTCAGGCATATTTGGATCAATGGGTAAATCAGCATTAGGGAGAGTAGATGCATCAATAGGTATTTTTCCTCCAAGATAGACAAATGATGATTCACCAGCATTTGCACCTGTGGAAGTACTAGCAGCACTAACATATGGTGTGTTAGACCTATCGGTACTAACAAATGGCCTATCAGTACTAACAGATGGCCTATCAGTACTAACAGATGGCCTATCAGTACTAACAGATGGCCTATCAGTACTAAGTTTGTTAGTACTTGTAGCTTGAGCTGCCTTCTTTTGAGATGCAATTCTCCTCTTTTCTTCTTCAAAGGCTTGTCTTGAAACATCATCCATAGCTTTAGCAGCCAATTCTTGAGTAACCATTTTCTCAAGTTCATCTTGCAAGTCTTGTTTCGCTCGTTGTATAGCAGCATCTTCTGAATCTTGTACATCATTTTCTTTAGGAGAACTTTCAGAAGGTTTTTCATGTGCAGCTGGAGGAACATCTTCTACTGGAATCCTTGTCCTATGGGGTTGTAGTGGAAGCAGTATGTATTCCTGAGTAGGTCCTTTATCTTTTCCTGATGAACCTGCAACATAAGAATCTTGTGTACCTGCATCCACATTAACTTGATTTTCTACACTAACAGGAATATAGTTCATTGAATTGGTGAGAAAATCAAGATCAAACATCCAATTGACCAGATCTGTCACATTTTGGATTGATCTTTCAAGAAAATGGATGTGGCATATCTCTTCAACCCTTTGGTACTTTTGTTTATACTCTAAAGTCTTTACTAGAGGTGAGTATCCAAGCAAATAATCCATTCATCAGATTTTCCCATCACATTTTGCCAAGAACTAAGGTGTCAAAAAGTACAAAGGGCACCCAAAAGGGTCTCATAAAACAATACTAAAGTGATTTACCTATTAATAGTTCATAAGGTATCTTATTTTGAGGTTTGGTCACTAATACCCTATTAAGTACATAGCAAGCAGTATTAACTGCCTCTGCCCAAAATGGAATAGGTAAAAGTGAATCTGTTAACATAGTTCTAGCTGCCTCAATTAGGGTCCTATTTTTCCTTTCTGCAACACCATTCTGCTGTGGAGTTCTAGATATACTAAACTCCCTTTTGATTCCTTTCTTAGCACAAAATTCATTCATAGCATGGTTCTTAAACTCTGTCCTATTATCACATCTAATGATTTTAATATTATGACTCAATTGGTTTTCTAAACCTATGATAAGATTACAAAGGATTTCAGATGTTTCATCCTTTGTAGCTAAGAAAAATACCCAACTAAATCTGCTAAAATCATCAGTCACACCAAGCAGTACCTTTTCTTGTTAATGCTTTCTACAGAGACATGTCCAAATAAGTCCATATGAAGTAATTCTAGGGGATTTCGGATGATTCTTTCTAACTTGGCCTTACAGGAGGCCTTGTGTTGCTTACCCTTCTTACAAGCAACACAAGTGTGGTCATTCACAAAAACTTTTTGAAGTAAACCTCTATACTAGGTACCGTTTAAAGCAGTTTATTTATATTTTTGAAATTCAATGACCTAGATCTCCTGTGCCATAATTTAGACCTTACTGCTGTTGCATTTGCATATAAACAAGTTATACCGTCCAGAAGGAACATGTTCTTTAAATCCAAGCTGTACACATCATCCTTTCTAGGAGCTCTAAGTACAACTTGGCCTAGCAATACTAACAGGCCTAACAGTACTAACACTTGGCCTAGCAGTACTAACAGGCCTAGCAGTACTAACACTTGGCCTAGTAGTACAAACAGGCCTAGCAGTACTTGTTAGTACTCCTGATGGGATAAAAGTCTTACTTAAATGTGGGTAATTTGAAAAGTTTTGATGATTAACCCTTTTAGTATTATCCCATAATGGTTTGCCCTCCATTTAATCAGTATTAACCACATTTTTTAGTTTAGTCTCTTTGCAACTTTTGTCATGAAATTACAGTACTTGATCAAATGGTAAGTACTTTTACAAACAAAACAAGCTTTTACTTTCCTAAAACCAATTCCTTATTTCTTAGAATTTTGACCACTTTGTATCATCTCTAGTCTTAACTGTTTGAGTCTCAAGTCTAACTGTTTGCACTTCATACTCTTCATCCTTATCATATGAGTTCCAATCCTCAATGATAACTCTATCTCTATTAATCTTAGGATTAGACACAACTGACTCACTGGGTGACTTAGGTTTTTTAGCATTTGTTTGACCTGCAGTCTCACTTGTTTTAGTATCAAGCTTAGTTGTTTGTGACTCAATGATTTTATTCCTAATGGCATATTCATCTAACCCTGCAAATGATATGTCAGCTCTTGGGGTTAAGAAGTTCCCTGTTATGGGAGGGGGAACAGCTTTATACCTATTCTTTAAAAATCTATCATTTTCTGGTGTGTTCTCTTCATCACTTGATCTAACATCAAAAATACTCAAACTATTCTCACTATCAGTTTCATGATTGCTACTTAATTCATTCAATTGTGTGCTATATCCTAAACCAGTTTTATCTCTAGCACTCATTTGACTGTTAAGTATTCCATCAAGATTCTTAGTTGATTCTTCCCATTTTGCAATCTTATCTTTTAACCATCTCTTTCCTTAACAACCTTTTCTAATTCCAGATTTAAGTTGTTAATTTTTATTTCTCTACATTTAAGCTCATAGTTTTGAAATTTATATTTCTCACCCCAAGCCAATTCATTCTTTTCATGTCTAAAAATCCTAGATTTTAGTGACTTTAAGGGGGTGTTTCTTTTTCCATTAATGCCCCTTATTGATATGAGTGGTGGGCCCAAATCCTTTAAATCATCTTAGTTCATAGACACAACAAAATCTCCCTCCACCCATTAAGATGCTAAATAAGACATAGATATCAATAGCCACTAAATTCAAAAAAAAGAAACAAGCCCTAAGGCTATCTCATAACCCATGATTTCTAGTTTTGCTTTGTTATGTTTTTCTCTTTCAGTATCATAGTTCTTTTGAAGAGTTTAAAATGATTCAAGACATTGTTTAGAACATTTTTGTACCTCACTGTCAGAAGAACTAATGGCTTGAAGAGGAATTGCCAGCAAAGCATATTGACTGTTCTACTTCAAATCATTACTCCAGTCATAGCTCCTAGAACCACTTGAGCCACAACCAGTGCCTGTGATGAAGGATTCAATTGTTGGTGCATTACTCCCAGCCATTGTCACCATAAGATCTCTTCTTGCTTCCTCCAGATCTATATTCTCTAGGCTAAGTGCCCTTTTCTGTGACTGATGTAGCACTCAATCTTTGACTTATCAGAGAAACATTCATTTTCTTTTGAAGTCCAAAATTCTTCTTGTCCTTTTGAATGAAAATACATATCATACTTATCAAAAAGCTTAAACTAACACAAAAACAAGTACATCAGTTTCTTCAATTAAGTAACAACATTTATCAACTTAGCAACCATAACCGTAACTCATACACAACCTATAAAATCATACAACAATTAAGAAAACAAAAGTTCTGAGCGCACTTTACATATAGCTTATAAAATCAAAAGTTATACACATATATCATGCTTTAAATATGAGACAACAAAATATGACATCAAACATAAACAAACACAAATTGGCATGCAGAAACCCATAATACATATCATATTTATCAAAAAGCTTAAACTAACACAAACACAAGTACATCAATCCAATAACAAATTACAAAGTTAAAATAATACCTAAATACCATACATTAACCAATAAGATGAGAATAAAACTTGTAACTCGATCTTTAAACCAACCAAATGACTAAACAATCATGATTCCACAAAATTTAACCAACTAATTTAGACAAATTGATGAGAGAAGTAGAGAGAGGAAGAAGGTTTACATGTGTTTCCATGATTTGATTATCTCACATATTGTAGAATATCAAATATCACACATATACTAGAATCAGTTTGGATAGACTTTTCCTTACACACACACACACCCTTTCTTTATAAGAAGGTATTTCTTTATATAGCCTCCAAGACTTGGGTTGGGCCATACTTGGGCTTTCATGGGCCGGGTCTTGGACTGTTACATGCTTTAGCCTAACAATACTAGCCTATTAGACTCACTATTACATGCTTAATATTGTCTAACTATTACAAGACTCGTGATATCGATAATGATCATCACTTCACTAAAACTAAATTCCTAACAATTTCCCCCTAAGGGACGATCGTTAAGATCTCATTAATGATCAACACTTTCTAAATTCCTAACAATCTCCCCTTAAGGGGTGATCATAGAGATCTCTCTTTGTGACATTGATCTTTGATGCTGCTTGTCTTGATCTTGAGTCTTTCTTGTGTAATATTTATGCTAGTTACTTTGGTCCATTCATGTTGTTGGATCATTTTACTGGATAGATCTTAACCTTCAGCTTGCAAAGAGTTTGCTCCTTTAGATAATTCTAAAGCAACAATAATGAAACACTGAGTAAACACTATTGATTATGCGGAATCTAATCAATAATGCTAAGAAGAACAATATTGAATATCACAAAAGAACTTTTATATTAAACCTTGAATCTGCCTAAGTTACATATTACAAGCTATGATTACTATTCGATCTCTATGATTTGTGTAGAACTATATCTACTTACTATGCCTAGGGTTCCTTTTATAGACTAAGGAAACCCTAATAGGCTTTACAAAACGCGTATAAAGATCATGCATATCCTTTCCTAAGATATCTCATGCATATCTCATAAACGGTACTAACTAATTTATACTAACTGTACTAACTATCTGATCAGTACTTAACATTTTATACTGTCAGTACTAATTATAACTAATGGTACTAACTACTTCAAGCACCACAGGACTAACTATTTGCACTTTAGACACATCATCCTCATCATCTGAGTTCTGATCCTCAATGATAACCTTATCTCTGTTAACTGATTCATACTTGAACTCTTGAAGGATGTATCCAAACACTCTGACAAATCTTGATCTTGATCCTTGATAATTTTGACATCTTCAGCTATCCATCTTTATCAGCAACATCAACATCCAACTAAGTTGGCTTTGTAGTTTTTGGAAAACTACCAGCCATTAACGGATTTGATATTCCTTTTTAACAGTTTGGCCGTATGTTGGATAGCAAATTCTTCATTGTAAACATCAAGGTAAATTGATAACCTCATAGTTTTGAGTAAACTATCAACTATCATCAGATTTGATTTGTCTTTACCAAAAGCCGTTTGCTTTTGGACTAGTCAAGTGCTTCAGAATTCCATACCATGTGCATTGATAACCATATAGTTTTTAGCAAACTATCAGCTATCAACAGATTTGAGATGTCTTTACCAGGAACTGTTTGATCCTGGACTAGCCAACTCTTTACTATGAAGCAAGGTAAGTTGAGAACCCTATAATTTTTGGTAAATTGTCAACCATAAACGGATTTGAGAAGTCTTTACCACAAGCCGTTTGCTTATGGACTAGCCAGTTCTTATGCCTGTTAAGCATGGTGAACTGATGACCATTTGTTGTGTGGTGGTTAGCCAACACCCAAACCCTTCTCATTTCCATTCTCAGCATTACTCCTCATTATGCTATTGCTTAATGAATCTTACCAATTGTAGTGTAGCAGTACTTTCCTCTTCAACCTCCAATCCTAAATCAATCATTTGTTGCAACAATTCCTTAGAGAGAGGATACCTTCTTTCAACTAGCATGTAGATGACTATCCCATCCTTAAGCTCTAGTATGCAAACTCCACAAGCTTCATACAGTCTCCATCTGACAATCTCCCATTCTTGTTGATTGTTCCAAAAATCACCTTGATCATTTTCTTCTGTTGAGGATTCCATCATTATCTTTAAATCTCCCCAAAGAATAAACTCAATTCCTTCTAGTGTGATTTCTGAGTACTGCTCCATCACCAAGTCATACAAGTGAAATAAATCTTGCCTATCAAATATATGTAGTACCTCCAGTAGATAGTTGAATGCCCTGAAGTTCCCATTGGCTCTGTAGATAACAAGATAGTCTCCATCTGGTGATGATACCTTGTTTAACCTAGCAATAACAGATTTAGTCTCCATAACTTCACTATCTATGGCATTGTCCAAAGCAACAATCCTTGGGCATTTTCTATGTTCATCATCACTATCATCACTTGGCTGTGGTCTTGGCCTTTTCCTAGCAATCATCTATATATGACCATCCTTCTTTTTCTTTGTACCCTGCTCTGTCACATCTAGCTTAGCAGGTACCTTTGTTGTGTCTTCTTTCTTTGGAGTTTCTTTAACAACCCTCTTCTTTAATCTCTTCTGTTCAGGGTCTTTTGCTTCTTCATTCATCTCCTTAATTTTTTCTTTCATCCTTAGTAGAACCAACAACAGTGAAACTATCATCAAACCTTTTCACTTTCTCATATAAAACTTGTATTTCTTCAAAAGTTTTGTTCTTCAGGTCTGAATGTTTCTTGTTTCCAACATGTTTCAAGTAAGTCATCATCTAATTCTTGAGCTGAGTTCTTGTAGGAGGACTACTTCTGATAGCAGCAGCTCTTTGTTCTGCAAGAAACCTTCTTTGAGCTGCAATTGTATCATGAAAAAATTTTGCTCTCTCTTCCACAGTGAACTGCTCTCTCTCTCTCTTTCTTGAAGCCTTAATGATAAAAGTCTATCAGCTTTAATTCTTGCTTTAATATCATCAAAATCTT
>BQNB010073450.1:6514-32114 GCA_026074375.1 Tanacetum coccineum
AAGAGATACCGGATACTACTACTACAGCAGCAATGACTCAGAAAGAGGATGATCTTACGGTTGATGATTTAAAACAATACGAGGTGGAGATTAAGGCAATGAATCTTATTCTTATCTCCATACCCAATGATATCTACAATTTTGTGGATGGATGCAAAAATGCAAAAGAGATGTGGGACAGAGTCAAACGACTGATGCATGGTACTGAGTTAAGTAAAATTAAAAGGGAGTGACAGTTCATTAATGAGTTTGATAAGTTCACTTATGAAGCAGGAGAATCTATTTTATCTGTGTTTAATTGTTTCTCATGACTCGTAAATGATATGGACAAAACAACATCAAACCCATAAAAATAACAATGAATACCAAGTTTCTTAATTCTTTACAACCATAATGGTACAAATATGTCACAAATGTTCGTTTGTCAAAGAATCTGGCAAAAGATTCCTATGATACTTTGTTTGATCATCTTCAGCAATATGAAGGAATTGTTAATGCTTCTAGAGCAAAAAGGGTTGCAAAGACACATGATCCTCTTGCTTTAGTTGCAAATACATATGCAAGTTCCTCATCTTCTTGATCTCCACCTGATTACTATGTGACACAAAATCCTTCGGTAATTGGTTATGATGATGATTATCAAGGAGAATTAATTTGTGATGATCAAGAATATAGTCTAACAACAGCAATGATGTCCCTTGCTCGTGCAATCACTCAACGTTATACTACACCAACAAACAATCGTCTTCGCACTTCTTCAAATACAATGAATCAAGCAGTTGTGCAAGCTGATCGCGTGGATATTCAAAGCAGAAATGTTGGGAATGCTGGTATATATGTGAGAATGGCTACTGATAATCAAGGAGATTCTACTAGAAATGGAAATGTTTAGAGGATTCTACGAACCACGACTAATTCGGGAAATGCTTCTAATGCTCAATGCTATAACTGCAATGCCAAAGGTCATTATGCTAGAGACTGTCCAAAGCCAAGGGTTCGAGATTCGAGGTATTCTTTAGAACAATTGTTGATTGCTAAGAAAGATGAAGCTGGGATTATGCTCAATGCTGAACATAATGACTTTCTACTTGTTGATGCACCTGAGATAGAAGAGGTTGAAGATTTGAGTGCTACAGTATGCATGATGGCTCGACTTTAACAACTAGAAAGTGATTCCAAGAATAGGCCAAACTATGATTCTGAATTCATCGGTGAGGTATATAATCCGTCAACGAGCTTCATGAATCCATTATATTTACAAAGTGATCATGAACAAATGTATCATGAGCAACCTAAAATTATTAAACCTACAATTGGTAATGATTAAATTAATAGTGATATTATATTTGATGATCCAAATATAGAGGTTAATGATGGAAAAGCTAAACACGATAAAAATGCTCATGATCAAACAGACACGGCAATGGAATTATTAGTTAGAAATGCTTATAAAGAGGCTGAAAAACAACAAATAATTGCTAAGGAGGTTAAACAATGAAATGTTGTTTTAACCAACGAGCTTGAGAATTATAAGGAAAAGGTTCGGAATTTTGAAAACAAAATGCAAATAAAACCAATTTTCATAACGAATACATCGAGGCTAGCAAACGAGCAAAGAAGCTAAAGATTCAATTTTCAAGCATAATTTATTCAAGATCGAGATAAAATCAGGGCTTTAGAAAAAGAAAAATAATAGTTACAAATAAACGTTTAAAAAGAAATAAAACAGTGTTTACAACTAAAAAATGAATGTGCTTCTTTGAAACACAAGTTTAATAAATAAGAGGATATGTATCTCGATGATATTCTTAATTTAGAAGAAAAAGTAAAAAAGAATGAAAGTGTGGTTGTCAAAATGAGTAATTCAATTCAAGCTATGTTTATGCTTGGACCGAAACCTAGTTCCTTTTATGATCAAAAATTGAAACATGGTTTGGGTTACGAAAATCCTTATACCCTTAAGAAAGCAATTTCAGTGAATCCTAAGTTGCATGATGCTTCATTTCTTCATAATTCATAAATGCATGTGGGTGTTTGTGACACTGAAAAAATTCTTGAGGATGCAACCATGAGTTAATTAAAAATGAAAGGAAAATTGAAAGATCCAGTTGCAATTGAGAAAAAGTGAATTTTGTTTTGGTTAATTATGCTAAAATGAACGATCTTTATGAAACTTTTGTTCCACAAGTTGAACTACCTCTTGAACAAATATATTTCTCATAAGCTTCTACATCTAAAGTAACTCCTGTCATTAATGCAAGTAAATCAAGTTCACCTCCTTTGGAAATGCCAAAACCAAGTAAACTTCAAACATATTTTCAAAATCTAGAGACATAAATTAAAAAATTGAACAAACTCGTGGATGCTAACACTTCTCCACGACATGTAGCATTTGTGGATCGCAAAGATTCAATTTTAAGATATTTTTGTTATAATGAGGTAAAACCGATTCTTGATTACTTTCATGCGATTTTCAGAGTTATTCAAAAGAAGTTTCCAAAAGATGTACAAGTAATGATGGATGTTTTTGAGTTAATGGAAAGTGAACTTGATGAAACACTCAAACAAAATGAGCTTTTGAATGATCTAATCTTGAAAGCAACACTCACTCATGATGTTGAAAAATGTGTTTTGATGCATTTTGAGTTAAAGAATGATAATTTGAGTATTGAGATTGAGAAAGTTAAGAGTGAATCCAAAGATGTCCAAGAGAATTTGTTAAAACGGATAAAGATTATTGAAAATAATTTTCAAAGATGTCAAGCGCAAAGCATTGATTTTGAATTACAACTGCAACATAAAAAAAACGGATTGTGAATAATCTTTGAAAAATCTTTGTGAAAGCTCTTAGATATCAAAAATGGAAAAGATGGAGAATGAGAACGTGTCTTTGGAATTTCAAGTTCAATCTTTAAATAAGGAAATTGCGAATGTTAAAAATGAATACCAAAAGCTTTTTGATTCCATCAAAAAGACACGGACTCAGACTCAAAAAGAAATACATGAATTGATTGAGAGTGTTAATCAAAAGACGTGTGCATATGGAGATGTAAGATCACAAAATCAAGATCTTTTGATAACTATCTCAGAGTTGAAAGCTAAGTTAAAAACTGATGAAAATGGTAAGTCTGTGAATACTAAGTTTGACAAACCTTCAATTTCAGACAAACCTATTTGTGTTACACCAATGAATAAAAATGTTGTTCAAAAGAAAAGGTTTGTTTCTAAAACTGAGGAGAAACAAGTTTTAACAAAACGAGTCACTTCATAGACTTCATCAAACAAAAGAAAGATGCTGTTAAAAACACAAATTTCATAGCATCGAGAATGTATAAGCTGAAAACAGATCATAATCAAGAAATGCACACAAAAGCTAATAAGTGTATTTCAACTTCCACATGACTGAAAGGTGTCAGTAGCGTTAGAAGACCATCGAGTAGAAGCTCATCTTAGAAGAATATTGTCTTTTCTCACACTAAGATACATCTAGAGAATGTAGACATTTATACTAGGAAAAATAAAAAGACAAATGTTACATCTCAAATGAATGTTGTTAAAACAAATAATCATGTAGAGAAAATGCCGCATTTGACTCTCACACACTTTCCCGTTAAGAAATGGGTAGCCAAACCGCCCACTCTTCTATATGTGTTTTCTCCATGTATTGCAGGTGATACAAATTATATTGTGGATTGTTGATAGTGGATGCTCGAAGCATATGACTGGCAATCTTAAACTGCTGAGAAATTTCGTCAAGAAATTCATGGGAACAATCCTCTTCGGGAATGCCTATTTTGCAGCAATCACAGGATACAAATATTATGTGCATGACAACGTTACCATATGTCATGTATATTATGTTGAAGGCCTTGGACACAACCTCTTCTTAGTAGGTCAATTTTGTGACAGTGATTTAGAAGTTGCATTTCGCTCCACAACGTGTTATGTTCGTAATTTGGAAGGAGAAGATCTTTTGACGGGTGATCGTGATTCAAATTTGTATACGATCTCCATTTCGGATATGGCAGCTTCTTCTCCCATGTGCTTAATGTCAAAAGCTACATCAACGAAATCATGGTTATAACACCATCGGCTTTCTCATATGAATTTCGGTACCATTAACCATCTCACTAAATAAGACTTAGTTGATGGACTTCCAAAGTATAATACGACAAAGATTATATGTGTTCTATATGTGAGCAAGGAAAAAGCAAGAAAGCCATTCTCAAACCTAAATTGGTTCCTAGTACTCATTCCAAATTGGAATTGATACACATGGATTTGTATAGCCAATGAGGGTAGAAAGCATTAACGGCAAAAAGTATATTATGGTAATTATCGATGATTACTCCCGTTAGACATGGGTGTACTTTCTTTATACTAAGGATGAGGCTCTAAAACTGATCATTAAGTTTATTACTTAGATTCAATTGAATATGTGAGTTTAAATTTAAAAGGTTAGAATTGATAATGGCATAGAATTCAAAAACGAAAAACTAAAGTCTCATTTGAAAAGATTGGCATTATGCATCAAACTTCAATTACAAGATTTCCTCAACAAAAAAGTGTTGTTGAACGAAGGAATCAAACTCTTGTCGAGGCTGCAAGAACAATGCTTATTTTTTTCAAAAGCACCAGAATTTCTTTGGGCTGAAACTATTTCCACTACTTGTTTTACGCAAAACCGTTCGTTGGTTCATACTCATTACAACAAGACTCTATATGAGCTTCTTAAGAACAGTAAACCCAATGTTTAATACTTTTATGTGTTTGAATCATTATGTTATCCAACTAATGATCGTGATGATCTTAGGAAGATGAAACCAAAGGCGGGTATCGAGATCTTTATCGATTATTCTGAATCATCAAGGTGGTTTCGAATCTACAACCGTAGAACACGAAAAATTATAGAAACCATTCACGTCAAGTTTGATGAGTTAACGACAGTGGCTTCTGAACACAGCTGTTTAGAACCCGAGTCTAACCGCTTTAATGTTGAAAATTCGTCAGCTGAATCAATTCAAACACCGTTGAAAGAAGATCTGGCTGATTTGTTTAGTCCACTTTATGAGGAATACTATGAGAAGAGATCACGAGAAGTGTCCACTAATTCTGTTGCACCTATAAATCTTAATAACGAAGACACACCTTCATCGTCAACAATCATCGTTGATGACAATGAAGCTCCTCCGTTAGTATCCACCTCCGAAGAACAAACTTCTCCAATCTCAAATGATGTTGCTGAGGAATAAATTCAAGAAGAAAATGCAGACCTTGACGGAAATACATTTATTACTCCATTTTGTCCTCTTGTGACTGAATAAGCTTGAATCCTCTTTAATAAATCAAGATCCGTCAAATATGCATGAGTTTAATCAACTACACCCCTCAACGCATACTTGGACGAAAGCTCATTCGCTCAAACAAGTGATTGGTGACCCCCGGAAACCCTTTATGACAAGAAGTAAACTCAACACTGATGCTGAAGTATGTATGTATGCACTCACAGTGAGTACTAATGAACCTAAAAACATCAAAGAATCAATGCAAGATCATAGATGGATTGAGTCAATGCAAGACGAGCTCCATCAGTTTGAAAGGTTAAAAGTTTGAAAACTAGTCGCGAGACTTGTCGAAAGAAATGTTATCGGGGAAAAATAGCTTTGGAAAAATAAAGCTGATGCAGAGAATACGGTTATTCGCAACAAGTCTCGACTTGTCGCCAAAGGGTAACGTCAAGAAGAAGGAATTGATTTCGAGGAATTATTTGCTCCCGTAGCAAGACTTGAGGTTGTTAGAATGTTCGTAGCTCATGCAGCTCATAAAAACTTCATCATATTTTAGATGGATGTCAAAACCACATTTCTAAATGGTCCTTTGAAGGAAGAAGTTTACGTGAGTCAGCCTGGTGGTTTTGTAGACCCTGACTTTCCTGATCATGTCTATCATCTTCGAAAAGCTCTATATGGTCTCAAACAAGCTGCAAGAGCATGGTATGACAAGTTGTCTTCCTTCTTGATTGAAACTCACTTCACTAAAGGTATTGTAGACCCGACCTTATTTATAAGATGAAATGGGGGCGACATATTATTTGTACAAGTATATATTGATAACATCATTTTTAGCTCAACAAATCCATATTTTTCAAAAAGATTTGCAAACCTAATGAAAAACAACTTTGATATGTTGACGATGGGTGAAATGAAGTTCTTCCTTGGACTTCATATTCATCAATCACCCGTGGAATCTTTATAAGTCAGTCACAATATACTTTAGAACTTTTGAAAAAACATGAAACGGGTGATTGTGATTCAATTAGCACAACATTGGCTTCTGCCAAACTAGATGTTGATTTACAAGGCACTCCAACTAATCAAATGAAATATTGTAGCATGACCGGAGGGCTTATGTATCTCATAGCTGGTAGACCCGATATTGCATCTGCCACCTTTGTTTGTGCACGTTATCAAGTACGACCTACAGTCAAACACCTCAAAAAGGTTGAGCGAATCTTTCGATACCTAAAACAGACTTATAACATGGGTCTGTTGTATTTGAAGGACTAAATTTGAACTAATTACATAACCATGAGGATTTGATGAGTTGTCACTTTATATACTTTTTCGGGGTTATTTAAACTCCTAAATCATGCAAATATGCTCAAAATACATGCTTAATCATTTCTTTTTGTGTTTGTAGCACTTTGATGGCTTTTGGATAAAATACATGTGACTTGGACTTAATTTGGGAAGAAACGAGACAAGATTTCAACTTTACACGAAGAGGCTAAAAAAATTGCATACATACTGTGGAGACGGTGTCAGGATTTCTAGTGACGCCGTCAGAATATGCAAGTGACGACGTCAAGATTCTTGTGACGGCGTCAGAGCGTAACCAACTTAAAGAATCCTTAGAAGATTCGGCGGAGCGACGGCGTCGCAGTTATAAAGCAACGCCGTCGTGATTGTTTTTCTATATATGCAAACTCACAATTAGGGTTTTAAAAAGGTGGAACTTGGGAGAATTCGTAGGGTATCTTAGGGAGTCGATTTTTATCAGCTTTTAGGTCATTTTTAGGGTTCTCAAACCCTTTTGTATCCACCAATTACTCCATGTTTTAATCAAGTGAAGTTCTTTATCCTTTAATCTTTTAATATGTCTTGTTGTCTGATTAATTATTGTTCTTAGCTTCTCTTTAACATGCCAGGCTAGATCTATTAGTGTTTACTTATGATTGCATGAAACTTAGTTTGTATATCCTTTTAATATTGCTTCTTGTTGATGAATGTGCGTGTTAGGCTCTAGAAAACTAGCTTTTTAATTGATTGCAAAGACGTATAGGGACACGTGATGGTGTAGAAAGGATATCATCGGTAATAGTCTTCATACTACATTACCCTTATATGGTTGATCACCTTTTAAGTGTTTTAATCATGTAATGTACTCTTAGGGGCCTTGTAATAATCTTCATACTACCATACTTTTGCATTTTCTTAACAGAATATTACATAGAAGACGGGTTCGTGTAATTCGTTCATCAATTAGGAAATACTTACACATCGCATCACAAGGGTGATGGGCAATAGAATTAGGAGAAGCAAACTAAGGATTAATGCATGATTAAGTAAACATATTTACTTACCTATACGAGTTTCCACGTTAGTTTAGATTTAATTTAGTTTTATTTAGTTTAACTAGTTAAAACAAAACCCCTTTCAAAACCAAGATTTTACCTGCTTTCATAAAAATATAAAAACACAAAAATAATCTTTTTTCAACCACTAAAACTTAGTTACGTTTAGTTCAAACCTTCATACGCTATTCCCCTAGAGAACAAGAACAACCCCAAGTCTTGCCTATACTACACTACAACGGTTAGGTACTCTGTCTAAGGAGTTGTAAAACTTTGTGCGTTTATAACGACCGCATCAAGTTTTTGGCACCGCTGCCGGGGAATAGTATAGGTTTTGAACTTTATTTAGCTTAGGTCTATTCGCTTGATTCCTATCAAGTGAGATTTAATTTTATGTCAATTAGCTTTCTTGTAGTCTATCTTTTCTTCATTCCATTTGTTTTGTAAAAACTCTTTTTCGTTGACCACCATGGGAGACGAAAATCCTATCCGCACCTTATGAGATTATTCTAGACCAAGCCACGAGGGCTATCGAAACACCATTGAACTCCCCGATGGGAACAATGCGGCGCCTCTGCGATCTGACACCATCCGGATGGTGCAAAACGGATGCTCATCCCACGAACTTCGGTCCGAGGATCCAAACCAACATCTTAAGGATTTTCTAAAGCTTGTGGACTCACTTGACCTTGATGTTGCAAATAGGGAAAGGACGCGCATGTGTTTATTTAATTTTACCTTCGCGATCAAGCTAGCAATTTGCTTGAGCGTCTTCCTGCAAGATCTATCTCTACTTGGGAGGATCTTACTACTCGTTTCCTTGCTCAATTCTTTCCACTGGGAAGGACTTCTAAACTCTGAAATGACACCTTGATATTCCAACAACATCAAGGTGAATCTCTCTCTGAAGCATGGACTCGTTTCAAGGACTTACTCCAAAAAGTCCCTCATCATGGCATTGATCTTTGGCCCCAAATCTAAATTTTCTCTGATCATGTCTCTTTTCACCTTAAGTGCGAGATTGACCGCACTACCGGCGGCAAGCTTCGCGACAAGAACGCTAAAGAATCTTAGAAAATCATTGAGAATCTCGCTCTTTACGACCATGAGGGTTGGAATGATCTAAAAGACTTCGCCAAGCCGATCAAGGCAATTTCTTTACCACAAGATACATCGAGAACGCCCGAACGACGACTTCTTAAGCTTGAAGATCAAATTAGCTTCTTGCTAAAAGGGTCAAGAACGACACCTAAAACAAGCTCAATACACATTCCCCAAGCATACGCCAAAGCAATTTCTTCAAACCAACACCCGCGAAACCTTGACGAGCCACCGAGGCAAAATTCTTTCACTTTTCAAAAATGTGTTCGTCTAGACCCCTAATACCAAACATTTGAACAAAGTTTCAAAGCTTGAGTACAAAGCTACATGGTGGCTCATACTGAAAGAATGGAAAGGTTCGAAAAATCTATCTTTAAACAACAAGAGGAAATCAGTGATAGGATGGCAGAATTTTTTGGGCTTTTAAAAGAGCTTACAACAAGTAGGACTCCAGAAAAATTACTAGTCAGAGAAGAAACTAGACACCCCATCACTAAGCATATTAACGCCATCTCCCTTGTTAAAATAGGGAAAGAGAAGAGTGTTGAAAACGACAAGGTTTTCGATAAAAATGTTATAGGACTCAATGAATTAGATATGGTACAACCGATTAAGTTGGTCAATAAGAAGGAAGGAACAAGAGACGGAACGGATGATGAGTCAGATGAGAGTGTAAATGAGGAACTCACTGGATGGGAAACGAAGGCGGAAGTAGTACTCGACACATAGGATATTACCTTAAACATGAAATCAATGAGAAATTAATCAAGGGTCTTATAGACAACCAAAAGTGCAATTACTCTCTGTTAGCAACACGTTTATGTAAAATGGATTATGAGACCTATAACTCGTTATCCGCAGGACCTATGTACAACGCAATCCTCAAGAAAAATTTAGCCAAAAAAGAGGACACAGGAGGCTATTTTATGATACCATGTAACATAGGAGGATTAAAATATATGGATGCCTTAGTCGACCAAGGATCCAATGTAAATGTTATGCCCCTATCCACCTATAATAGACTAACCAACGAAAATCCTATAGGGGCCAACGTTAAACTCTCCTTAGCTAGCCACTCATATATTTACCCCATAGGAATAGCTGAGGATGTATTGGTTGAGATAGCTGGTTATGTTTACCCCGTAGATTTTGTGGTCTTAGATATTAAGGAAGATAATAAGAAGCCCTTCATTTTAGGAACACCATTCTTAACAACGGCTAAAGCCGAGATTAGATTTGATAAAGGGACAGTAATATAAAATCTAGCAAGAACAAGATAAATTTATTTAAGATCCATGAGTCCCTTTGTAAAGTTGAGGAAGGAACTGAGAATGACATAGATCCCGTAGCCCCTACTAATACCATAAGTAGACTGATTTTGGAATGAGAGGAAAGAATCAAACTCCCCCAAGAGAAAGAAATGAAGTTTAACCAATGGAGAAGTAAAGTGTTTAACGATGAACGTTCTGTACTCATGAATGAAGGTTGTGAAGTAAGAGACAAAGAAGGAGTCATGTAAGGAGTGTGACTCCGAGTCTAGCTACAAGACTTGTTAAATAAACAAAAGCGCTTATTGGGAGGCAACCTAATCTTTTACTTACCCGCATATTAGGAGTGCCATGTGTTTTATTCTTTATCGTTTGTTTTTATATGTTTGAATTACGTGATCATGCTTTGTCTTGTCTTTAACTTCGTCTCAATTTTAAATCAAATGTATTTCACATCAAATAATATGTAAAGGAAAATATTTGGTTTCTAAGAACCATTTCAAACATGTAAAATGAATAGTTTAGATTAATTTGTGTCGTGTCTTGTGTCATGTTAGAGTCATATGATTGTACTAATCGTTCTCGTGGTTTATGCAGTAATTTTTTTTCCAGGAAATAACTAATAGGATTTGCGTGCATAATTTTTTTCAAAAAACGAAAAAAAATATTATTTACAGTCTTTGGAGATGGCGTTAGGATTTTTCCTGACGGCGTCGCGTCTCCAACTACAATAAATTTCGTATTTTTTTATTTTTGAAAAATTTATTTTGTATAATTTTCAGAATTTGTAAATTTACTAAAACTTGCAGAAAACCACAATTACATTAGTACATTCATCCTATCTTTATTACTTTTGTAGTGTCAAAACCCTAAATAATTACGTTGTATATTATTATCCCGCCGAATTTTATGCTAGGTATAGTTGTTTCTTGTATTTGATTTGTAGGTTATATTTGATGAGGAGAACCCCGAGAGTTCTTAGGAATTTATGTGGATGATTTTTGGATGACGATTTAGCCAAGATCATTTGTTTCTTCTCCAATATTAAGCAAAACCATGGGAGTACTAGTTTCTTTTACCTTTTCTTTTCCCTTTGTTTGTTTTTCGAGTACTTTTAAAAACATTGGGGGCAATGTTTAAATTAAGTGTAGGGGGAATAAAGCCTTAGAAACTATTTCTTCATTTGCCTTTTCTTTGTCCTTAAAAAGATGAGTAATATACTGAAACGTGGCGTAAACGGTAATTTTAACCCAAATTTAATTTTTTTATGACACATACCGATGAAAACTTAGTATTATTAGCGTCTCATGGATAGGAATTATATGGCTAGCACAAAAACCCTACCACTCTAAAAAATTCCACCCAAAAATGTAAGGTTCACCCCTAGATATTTAGAAATTCAATCATCCATCTTTGGTGCTTAAGATAGTTTTACCTTTAGCTTGCTCAAGTTAAGGAATGAGAAATCATATATGTCGCGTTCATGGATTTGATCGTGCATATGTGGTTTTGTCGCTTTTTCTAGAGCATTGGTATCGTTTAAAATTATACGAGTGTACCCGTAGTATATTAAATTCTAGAACTTGCTTTTGTGATTCATCTCGAAATTGCTAAGTGAGATCGCATTCGTGTAATTAAGGTTTGCTAAAAGATAAGAGGCACTAGGATAAACCCTGTTTTAAACTTGTATTTGTTATTATGGACACCTCGATCATATAACTACCCCCACACCCTTGCTTCACACTTTTTTTAGTGCAAAATACCCCTAGTACACCCCTCCGAGCCTATCCTTTCCGCGGTTCTCGTAATTTTTCAGTGGATTCTGGATTATTAATGAAGAGCACTGTTTACACCCTTACCAAAATGTTACACCCAAATCGCCTTAGCTTCCTTGTATGTACTCATTTTTAGTACATTATTGGTATGTGCTATTTTCCACATACCTTTTACCTTATTAAACAAGCTAAAAAGACCAAAAATGACCAAAAACATGATAAAAATACATTGTATACGTTTGTTTTATGATTTGTGTCTTGCAGGTACGGATATTGATTAAAAAGGACAATAATGAAGCAAAAATAGACAAAGCAGAGCGCGGGAATGGAAAGAGGACGAATAATCAAGGACGGAGACGTACGCATACTCTGCGGACCAACCCGAGCCCACTAAATAAGCCGGGTCAGCCCAAGTCCTAAACTATGAAAGCTAATAAGCCCTAAACCCTTCTATAATAATACTTAGCCCAAATTATTCTTAAAAATCCCTTTTACCCGGACCAAAATTTCAACCGAGCCCAAATTCATAATAGGTCCAAATCCAGTCAATGGTATAAGAAGGGTCAACCAAGTCAATGTTACTGTTTCACTATCCCCTTTCCCTCCATCTCACTTTTACAGAGCTAACAAACGCACCAGGGTAAATCGAGCTTGCAAATTGCTTCTAGAAGAGAATCCCTGACATGTCTGACACATTGGGAATGACACGCGATCCGTTTCTATTTTCGTTTAACTTACACCCAAACATCACAACCCTTTGTGACCTATGTGATAGTTTCTAGGTGATTACGCCGCATAGGTGCAAGTGTTTTCCGTTTTCTACAACCACTAGAGTAATTTATATGCGTATGACAGGTATTGAGTGTTTATTTTCCGTTCCTTTATTGTTGTTTGTCTGTTATTTACACCTGTGTGATAATGAGTGAATCCTACAATTATGTGAGGTGAATTATATATTTTTTGTGCTTGTATTTACGAGTGTTCTATGGGTTGTGTCATAAATTACCTATATAAGGAGTAAGTTAAAGGCCCCGATATTGCTAATATGAAAAACCCTAAATTTTTATTGAAGACACCTTCGTTCAGCCGATGCCACTCCCTAAGAACTTGGTGACAAAAGGTGGATCCAGAATTAAGGTGCTAGATTGTGTTAGGATAAAGAAAGAAGATGGTAAGATTTACTCTTGATAATTCTTTATAAATCAAGTAAACAAATAATTTGTTGATCATTCCGGGTTTTAAACTTCTGGAATTAATGATGTTATAATCTGCTAGTGGTTAGTGTTTGATTAGGATCATATGTTGTAACGGTTAGGCTTAGATCGCCGGCTCTAATTTGTGAATTAGGGTTTGGCAGATTTTAGGGTTGTGTTCAACGGATGTTATCTCCATGATGGTAACGTGTTTTGAGGTGTTTCTAGTGCCTAAATTGTAGTTCAGAGAGTCTACTTTTCAAAAAGTCTGGCCTTGATCGATTTTGAGTTCTGGAAGTTAGTCAAATGGTCATTGCAAGAAAAGTTGTCAAAACAGTAAATACGGGTCAGATTTAGATCAGAATTAGAGATGTAAAACCCTTATTTTAAATTCGAATTAAGGTTAGACAAAACAAATAAGTCAAGTTCTATATGTCTATTAACTTCCTTGAGAAAATTAGATTCTAATTTGTTGTCTAAGTATGGTTAGCAAGGTCAAACATTTTAGGGCGTGTTCAGATCCGAATCTGGGTACTTTTAAATTAGGAATTTATTTGAGGTACTTGTACATGTGGTATGCTTTTAGGGAAAATGAGGTAGTTAGTAAACACCTAGGTGAACATGGGTGATTTATGTTAGAATTTATTTAGTTCAATAAGTAAGGGTTGGAAGCGAGATAAGTGACACTAAAATTATGCGTTTTCGGGTAAAATGTAGATTATTAGAATTATGAGTAAAAGAAGTGGTTAAAGTTGGGAATGGTGTCGGGGTGACCCATGGGGATAATTAAACACCATAGACATCTATCATATGATTGTTACATGGACTTAATCATTTGGCTTAGTCGCGTGTAACACGTTTATATTATATTGTGTAGCTTTGTGTAAGATATTTGGAAGCTGCTTAAGCATCAGGTGAGTTTCATAGTCTCATTTTACTATGTTTTTTTGGGATGGAAATGATGCAAAGGTTTTAAAATATTTTAATTGCTGTGATTATGTGGTTTAATTTATGCATGGACATTTGTGTGGCTATCATATGATATGTGCTAAGTTTTTACGTGTTGTTGGATCGGAGGGTAACGTTCTTACCCAATTACTGTGTGGTTCCAATTGGAGGGTATTCTTACCCAATTACTATGTGGTTCCAATTGGAGGGTAGTCTTACCCATTACTGTGTGATATTTTGGTATGGCTTGGATCGTGGGGCACGTTCCGTCCTGATTGTGGTTGTTTTGCTCGTATGCATGTTAGCCAGTATAATAGCTAGCTTAACTGTCCTGCCATGTTCGGTTTTATTAATCACAGTAATTGGTTTAAAGTTGAATTGTGTGTCGTAAACCTATGACTCTCACCAACCTTTGTGTTGACGTTTTTAAGCATCATTTTCAAGTGGGAATAAGGAGGATCATATGAATGTGAGAAGTGGCTAAAGAGACCTTAGGCTGCATGCGGAGTTTAATCTCCTAGCTTATTTATTGTTTGATTGAATGTTGATTGTTTGTTGGTTTGATCTGCTTAGACTTGGTTTGGTTGTATTTCATGTCTTAGTATTGATGTGAACCCCTTTTACTTCAATTTTAGACGCCGGTTATTATTTTATGTTTGCTTGGGTATTTTCATGACACTTTGTGTCCCTTATGTTCCATTTAGTTCATGTAGTTTTCTCTATTGTGACACCATTGTGTTGTGATGATATCCATTCTTGTTACGCCTCGTGTTTCCGCCTTGGCGGGGTGTGACAAATTGGTATCAGAGCCTTTGGTTATAGAGAAGTAGGTGGTTGAGCCTAGACTATAACCTAGGAGTCCTTCATATAGATGCATTTTAGGTCTTAAGTGTTTAGTATTATAACTATTATGCTTCCCCCCTAATTGCATAGCTTTTATTATCCCCTTTTGTCTAATTTTTATTTAGTTATTTTGTCTATCGTTATCTGATATAGTATATATTGCGTTCTTAATAATTTAGCCATGTCTCCTCCTGACCATAAGAAGTTTCGTTGGGGAACCATTTTCCCAATTGGACTTAAGTGCTATAGAGATCCAAAAGAGGAGCCAATTGAGAAGGAGCCTCTTATGGAACTAAATGAGATAGGGTAGTTGATCGCTTTTCGAATGCTCGTAGTAGGCATGGGACTTCGGGGTGTCAGTCGGGTGACTTCTTGGGCAAAGGCAAAGTCAATACCAAGTGAGGCCCAGCATATGTTTATTTTTGTATTTTTACCTCGTCACGATGTTATTAATTATTTCTTTTAGGATATTTTGTATTTTTGGAGGTATCTGCTTTCTAGCGGAATTTCGTTCCTTTAATGTCAGTTGCGATTTTATCTTTATATAAGTAAGTATTTCTTTGATGGAGCATCCTTTCTGTGTTATATTGGAGTGGTTTAAGATGTGCAATGTAGTATATGTGCTTATATGTGTGTTATCATTAAGATGTGTAGTCTTGGAAATAAGTACACGTGTAAAAGGATGTGGTTATAATTATGGGTGGCCAACATAATTATAAAGGCATCACACACGTGGACTTGTGACCATGATTGCATTGATTGTTGTTTATTTGTTAGGTGATAATGAATATGTTAGTGAATGTTTGATTTGATTCGGTTTGTGTTATATAGTTATTGGAATCCTTCTTTTACCTGATGAGCGATTATGTTAGGCTCAGTTGCGTAGTCAACAAGTTCCTTTCTGCCTAACAATTACGAATATATTAGATACCTCTTATTTCTACTATTATGATTATTGGATTGTTCGTTCAGGATATTAAACTCTCATTTTAGTATTCCTTGTTCGTATCATGTCTTAACGGATGTTCTATCGTTCCCATTCAACACCTTGATATGTATTGGTTGTTCGGATCTGCTGCTATAGCTATTGGTACGTTTCATTGGTTCCTTTCTGGCGTTGATTTCTCGTATGTATATCTGATTTTCTTTTAAGCGGTATTTGTTCGTAACAACGTTCAAGTCATAATTTACTCCTTATTTATGATATCTTCTGTTTTTCGAACAAGTTGCGACGTGTTAGTATCGATGTTCTTCTATGTTTGCTCTTTTGATCGTTATTTTGGATAAGACCTTACGTTCTTCATTTGGTTCGTAATGTCTTGTATGAGTTTCTCTTGTACGTGTTCGTTTGACGGTTATTTTGACTATATGGTTCTTTGTACTTCCTTTTGCTTTCAAACAATAGAATTGTGTTAGAGTCTTTACAGTATTTTACAATCTCTTTTGGTATTACGATGTTCTTTGTTTGAGTAATATATTTTATATTGACGTCGGGTTATGAAAATCCTTTTGAAGTATATCTTGATGGTGTTTGGGAAAAACTAATCTTGAAATGATTTTATGAATACGTTGTGATAAGCGCTTTTATATGACTGTCTCTTTATTTTTATGAAAATAATGTGATATTGGTTGAGTGTCAAAACTATGTTTAAGGTAATCTTTACATTTTGATAAATTTTATTTTATGAAATGTTTAAAATGATTTATAGGGGTAAAACGCGATACACCTTTTATATAACTATCTCTTGATTTTTTCTTTATAAAAACCATGTTTAAAACGAATTTTTAAAAAAAGATTATATTTAAGATGATATTTTTTTATATTTAAAATGATTTTTTTTTTCTTACTTAAAACGACTGCCTTCATTGTTTCAAAATGAATTTTTATAAAAACAGTATTTAGTTGGTTCTTTCGAGTAAAGTCGATTATTGGTATAAGAATTCTATCTTTCGCATTTATCAATCTGTACGAACATATTGATATGTGTTCCTTTTGTTCTTGGTACGCTTTGTTGACTCTTTTGTTTGCATTTCCTATCGGTATAGATATTCCATCCTTTCTTTTAAGGATTCTTATGTCATTTGATCCACATCTATTTACATATGTGAAGTCCCTTATATGTCTTCTAGCCCTTGATTCGATATTCGTTTTCTACCCTATTCGATGGTTCGTAACCCTTAGAAATAGTTTGATATACGTTTTATTCGACCAAGTCACTCTCCGTGGGGAGCACCGATGTTGATTGTTGAAGAAGGGAAGTTGTTTGCCTAACTTTCTAAGTATGAATTCTGGCTACAAGAAGTGCGTGTTCTCGGACACGTGGATTAACAGCATGATTATTCTTTTATGGACTTAGTAGATAGAAGCAATGTAGACTTTAAAATGTTCCTAAGACGCCATCCGTGATATGGTCATTCTTAGGCATTGGCAGGTTACTATCGATGTTTTATGGCGAATTTTTCTAAGATTGCTAAACCTCTTACTTCACTGACTCAGAAGAATCAGAAGTATGAGTGGGCCAAATAACAAGAGGAAGCTTTTTAGACATTGAAGGACAATTTGGGAAATGCACCAATATTGTTATTTCTTGATGGATCCAAGGAGTTTGTAGTTTGCTGCGACGCGTCGAATCAAGGATTAGGTTGTGTACTCATGCAAAAGAGGCAAAGTAATTGCCTAGGCATCAAGACAGCTAAAGATCCATGCGAAGAATTATACAACGCTACGGACTAGAATTGGAGCTGTTTGTTGTTTACCCTTAAAACTCTAGAAGGCTTTTATTTTGTATGGTCGAAGAGTGTTCATCTACACGGATCCAAGAGCCTTCAAAACATATGTGATCAAAGGAGTTGAATATGCGGTCAAGAGGGAGGTGAATTGAGTTATTTAGTGACTATGAGTGTGAGATTCGCTACCATCCAGGTAAGGAGAATGTGGTGGCTAATGCATTAAGTAGGAAGGAACGAGTGAAACCTAGACGTGTACGAGCAATGGCTATGACTATTCATGTCTGGTAGTATGAGGAATGATATGGACATCCCAGGAGTGAGGCGTTTTTCAATCAAGAAAACGTACTTGCCAAAAATAAAGGCTTAACATAGGTTTTTGAATCCAAAATGATGAAAAGGAAAGAAGACGAGATTTTATACTTTATAGATCGTATATGGGTCCCGTTAGTAGGAGGTGTGCAAAAGTTAATTATGGACGAAGCTCATACGACTAGGTATTCTGTACATCCTAGAGCGGATAAGATGTAGCATGATCTTTGAGATATCTACTTCTGGCCGGGAATGAAGAGGGATATTGCTACTTATGTTAGCAAATGTTTAACTTGCTCAAAAGTGAAGGCTAAGCATCAAAGGCCTGCAGGTTTATTGCAACAACCCGAGATACCAGAATGGAAGTGAGATAATATCACTATGGATTTTATGACAAAACTACCTAGGTCAAAGAGTGGGCATGATTTAGTATAGGTAATAGTGCAGACTTACTCATGTCTGCTTATTTTCTGGCAATGGTGAGGTTATTGTACAGAGAAATTGTTGCAAAAACCCCCAAAAATGTCTTTTTTTTGTAGTTTATTTCGGGTCGAGGGTAATTGTATGTTCCTGGGGGCGTTACTTCATATTCCTAGCGTTAGATTCGACTCATGAACTGACCCAAGAAACTGGGTCGTTTGAAAAGTAATCTCGTTGATTTTATAAAATTGATATAATAGTTGTCCTATAATTGCACCACAATGAAAAGCTAGGATGTATAGACTCCGATGCACTTCAAGTAAGCCAAGTATCTATATCACCTGAGAAAAACATGCTTAAAAGGTCAACATAAAGTTGGTGAGTTCATAGGTTAGTTTAAATATGAATGTAAGTTTCAAATGAATGTATTTGTCCACTTGTATCATCACAGTACATGTAAAATCCCAATGATTTATAATGACATGCGACGATCCCAGTTTATGTAACCAAAGTAACCAATCTTATCCCAAAGGTTTATAAAGAATGCATGACACATTTAATTCACCAAAAAGTACCAATTCTTATCCCAAAGATTTATAAAGAATGCATGACCAATTTAATGTCACCAAAATGTTTCAAGTATTTATTGCCACTTTATTCAAGGCACAGTAAAATATACATTGTGAGTATTAAACAATTTTACGATACTTAAAGCTATAAAACCGATGTCACTAATATTACAGTAAAGATTCAATGTAAGTGTTGTGGGCCCTGTAGGCCAAAAAACGATCGTAACAGGCATGTTATAAGTTCGTATTGCCAGTGATTGCTAATCACATCTTTTACGAACGGGGATTGTTATATCCGAAATAGATCTATTTCTATAACATATCGCGTAGACAACATATTTCATAACAGTTCGTTTGCCTAGTGATAGCTAATCACCCGAACGGGGATCACACCCGAATAGATCTATTTCATAACATTCGCGCTCACCCTCCAAGTGATTTACAGTTCATGAAGCTGTGACGTAGACTTATATATACCCATCACAGGTGTCCCCTCCAAGAACACCCGGGCCTTTATTTAAAGAATATGTACTCTCGTTACCGGTGTCCCCTCCAAGAACACCCGGGCAGTACTGTATTGTTATCAGTTCAATCCGCTTAAGCTAATCCGTAATCATTTCAAAAGTAAAGTACATATATTTGTGACCAAAAATGAAGTCAAGTAATATATCCCATAGCGAGCTATGTAAATGAGTATGTGAACCAATTTGTAATCAACCACGTAAATGCATTTGTAAACAAGCATGTTCTCACCCCAAAAATATATGTAAACAAGTAAAACGTGGGGCTATAAACTCACAATATCCTTTAAAAACAATCACGTTGTTATAAGATAACCGAGTAAGTATAAGAGTTTGTAGACAAGCATGTATCCCCCTCGCGGGTTTATAAACATTCAAAAGATTGAAAAGCGAGGTTATGAACTCACCACAATTTGGGTCATAGTCGATAGACTAACTAAGTCGGCTCATTTCCTAGCTATAAGAAAAGACTATAGTACTGAGAAATTGGCAAAGATCTACGTCGATGAAATAGTCGCGAGACATGGAGTTCCTGTGTCGATTATTTCGGATAGAGATGGACGATTTACGTCGCGTTGCTGGCAGACTGTGCAAAAAGCATTAGGGACGAGGTTGGATATGAGTACGGCTTATCATCCCCAAACGGATGGACAAAGTGAGCGTACGATTCAGACCCTAGAGGATATGTTGAGGGCGTGTGTAATTGATTTTGGTGGTAGCTGGGATGTTCATCTACCATTGGCTGAGTTTTCTTACAATAATAGCTATCATTCGAGTATAAGATGTGCTCCGTTTGAAGCCTTGTACGGAAGGAAGTGTAGGTCGCCTGTTTTATGGGCTGAGATTGGAGAAAGTAGTTTGATTGGACCTGAATTAATTCAAGAAACGACTGATAAAGTTGTGTTGATAAAGGAAAAGCTCAAGGCAGCAAGAGATCGTCAAAAGAGCTATGCTGACAATAGACGCAAACCATTGGAATTCGAAGTAGGAGATCGAGTGATGTTGAAAGTATCACCTTGGAAAGGTGTAATACGTTTTGGGAAAAAGGGAAAGTTAGCACCAAGATACGTAGGACCATTTGAGATTCTTGAAAGGATCGGTCTGGTGGCTTATCGATTGAGATTGCCGGAGGAATTAAGTGGGGTACATGATACGTTTCATGTGTCAAACTTAATGAAGTGTTTGGCGGATGCTAGTTTGCATGTGCCATTGGTCGAGTTTTTTAGGTTGACAAAACTCTTCGTTTTATTGAGGAACCTGTTGAGAATAGTGACCGTGAAGTTAAGAGGTTAAAATGTAGTAGAATGGTGGTAGTTAAGGTCCATTTAGGCTCAAAGCGAGGTCTTTAGGACTTCAGGTAAACTGAGTATCCACACTTGTTCGTTAAGCATGGGATCATTGGGAGTTTTAGTTGATGTTGGGTACGTAAGGTTTCTTGTAGACCTTAGTATGACCTTAGATGTGTTTGTGTGATTTTGGTTAAAGTTATTTTATGAATAAACTCGAAGTCGAGCCGATTCTTCAAAACCGTTAGGCCTTGTAACAACTTATAACTTGGTTTCAAGACAGTTCTTGTTTGATGAGTTGCAAGACCGGGTTGTAAATGACGTTGTTACGCAACTTAAGGTTTTTGACGAGTTTCCTCGATGACTGGCGAGGTTCAGGTAGTTGGATGTTTCTTTTTGTTTGGAGCGGTTATTTTGCTATGTGTACCCTTTTGTGGGCAGGTAAAGTTGTTAGCAGTAAGATATCTTATGAAAGTTAGTTGGATTTCAAATGGTAACTTTGAGTTAACATGGGTATGGGAGGACTACTTGAAAGATAAGTAGCCTCGATTAATTGTTTGGTAATGATAGAGTTGAACCTTTTGGTTAAATCTCGGGACAAGATTTCCTAAAGGAGGGGATACTGTGACAACCATGACTTGAGCAGGTTAGTTAAACCGTTAGTGTTGATATGGTTTATGTGTTTATATGCGTTATGTGTATTGTGTGAGAGTTGGTAATCAATCCATTGAGCGTGATCGTCTCATTGGAATTGGATTGGTGATGGATTTGGTTAAGTTCCTTTCGTTCACTTTTGGTGGCAAGGAAATGACTTTTGTGGTTTTGGCATTTTTGCATTAATTGTGTAAGTATTATTACGTATACGTATTTATGTGTTAGTAAAATTAGGTATGAATAGGCTTTAGTGGTTAGAATAAGAAAGAAATAAAATTTCTATTTTTGGAAAGTTAGGTTTAATAAAAATGAAAAGTTATTTATTTTAAAAGCCTAGTAAATTGCGTTTACACAAAAGGTTTACTCAAATAAGCTTAGGTTTTTATAAAAACTTAAGGTAACACAAATAATTAAGTAATTAATAATTAAATAAAAAAAGTAAAAAAAAGGTTTAAGGTTCGGCCCGGTTGTTTTTGGTTTATAAGGGGGAGGGAAAAGGAAATCAAATCATACTCTAATTAAATTGTATAAGATATCTATCCTTAACCATTTTGTCAACTTATAAATAACAAAAACCTTCTCCCCTTGTGGGTGCTTTTGATTGTTCCAGTCGAGTTTTATCAAAGGAGGAATAAGAAAAAATATTTTTTTCAAGTTTGGTGATTTTTGTGTTCCAGATTCGAAGATTTAAGGTATAAATTATAATCTTTTGAGTTAATTATCATTAAAAACATGTAATAATTATTATGATGGATAATTAGGGTTTCATAACATCTGTATTTAATGATTTAATTAACCATGTTATAATGATTATGGGTTTTAATTAGGATCATATGGTGTATTCGTTAGGGTTTAGATCGCGTTAGAACTTGATTTGATTAGGGCAGAATTTAGGGATGTGTTGTTCGGCTGTTATCTCGATGATGGTAATAGCTTTTGTCAAGTTTCCAGTGTCTATGATGTATCTCAGAGAGTCTAGTTTCCATAACATCTGGCATCGAAAGTTTTAAGGTCGGGAAGTCATTCAATTGTTGGTTACGATAAAAGTTGTCAAAAGCAGTAAATGCGGTCAGATTTTTAGGTCAGATTACGAGGCGTAAAACCCCAAAAGACACAATCTAAGACTCTAGATACTACTTTTGTAGTTTCCAAATCTAAGATTGATGTAGAAAGTGCCTCAAAAGCCAAGGACAAGGTCTCTAGTGCGTCTAGAATAAAGCAAAGAAATTTGCGACAAAAACCATTAAATACATTCATAAAAGAATTTGGCAAAAGTGGTTTGAATCACAACCAAATGTTATTTCGAATCCTGTCAGTGTAAAACCGAATGTTCATAATACTCGTTCATATGAGAAACCATCTGTTTCAGTTAAGAAATGGGTAGTCAAATTGCCCAGTTCTCCATGTGATGTCTCTTCTTATGTTTCAGGTAGTTCAGATCGTTCTGTGGGTTGTTAAAAGTGGTTGTTCAAAGCATATGACGGGTGACCGGTCACTACTGAGAAATTTCATTAAGAAATTTATGGGCACCGTTCGCTTTGGTAATGATAATTTTGCAGCAATCACAGGCTATGGCGATTATATACATGGCAATATCACTATTTGTCATGTATATTATGTTGAAGGTCTTGGACACGACCTCTTTAGCGTTGGACAATTTTGTGATGGAGATTTAGAATTGGCTTTTCGTTCCAATACATGTTACATATGAAATCTAAAAGGAGATGACTTGCTTACAAGAGGACGCAATTCTAATTTGTATACTATCTCTATTTCTGACATGGTTGCTTCTTCACCCGTATGTCTCATGTCCAAAGCAACTTCTACAAAGTCATGGTTATGGCACCGAAGACTGTCACATCTTAATTTTGGTACCATAAACGATCTTACCAGACTTGACTTGGTTGACGGTCTACCAAAGTTCAAATATGGAAAGGATCACCTTTGTTCTGCTTGTGAAAGGGGAAAAAGCAAGAAAGCTTCTCATCCACCTAAATTGGTTCCAAGTGATCATTCCAAATTGGAGTTACTTCATATGGATTTATGCGGTCCAATGAGGGTAGCTTCGATTAATGGAAAGAGGTATATTCTTGTGATCGTGGATGATTATTCTAGATATACATGGGTTTATTTTCTTCGCTCGAAAGATGAAACTCCAGAGATCATCAAGAAATTCATTGCTCAAGCTCAATTGAATTACAAAGCCAAAGTTTGTAAGATTCGTACTGACAATGGTACTGAATTCAAAAACACGACTCTTAAAGCTCATTATGAAAAGTTAGGCATCATGCAACAATTTTCAATTGCTCGCACACCTCAGCAAAATAGAGTAGTTGAAAGACGTAATCGTACTCTTGTTGAGGCTGCTCGCACAATGCTTATCTTTTCTCGGTTACCTGAATTTCTTTGGGCTGAAGCAGTGGCTACAGCATGTTTTACTCAAAATCGGTCAATCATCTATACACGATACAACAAAACACCTTATGAGCTATTACGCGGTTGGAAACCGAATATTGCATATTTTCATATGTTTGGTTCATTGTGTTATCTAACGAATGATCGAGATGATCTTGGAAAAATGAAACCAAAAGCAGACATGGTGTGTTTATTGGTTATTCAGAAACATCAACGGGCTTTCGAATTTATAACCGACGAACCAAAATGATAATGGAGACTATTCATGTCAAATTTGACGAGCTCACAGCTATGGCTTCTGAACACGATTGTTTAGAACCCAAACTTCAACGATTCAACAATCATAATTCATCTGCAGAACTAATGCATACTCCATCCAAAGAAGATTTGGATAATTTGTTCGACCCAATGTTTGAAGAATATTATGAGCAGAAGTCTTCTGATACACCCATCTATTCCGCTACACAACCGACTCAAGTTCATGAAGACTCACCTTCCACATCTTCAATCATTGTTGACACGCATGAGGCTCCTCCTGTTGTCACTACATCTGACGAACAAACTTCTCCAATCTCTTTGACCGAGGCTGATGAATTTAATCAAGAAGACACTGTTGATTTTGATGGTAATGCACAGTTTGTTCCATATAATCCTCCAAGTCATGAGGAAATTGAGTCATCTACAATGGCTCTAGAACCATCAAATGTGCAGAATTTCCACCAAGTACAACCCTCAACTCACAAAGATCATCCTCTAGACCAAGTTATTGGTGACCCATCCAAACCTGTTATGACTCGCCAACGGTTACACACAGACTCTAAGGTATGCATGTATGCTTTAACCGTCAGTATAATTGAACCAAAGAATAACAAAAAAGCTATGGCAGATCACAGTTGGATTGAGTCTATGTAAGATGAGTTGAATCAATTTGAGAGACTTCAAGTTTGTGAACTCGTTCCATGACCAGAAGGAAAGAATATTATTGCTCTCAAATGGCTTTGGAAGAATAAGTGTGATGCTGAAAATATTGTGGTTCAGAACAAAACTCGTCTTGTGGCTAAAGGATATAAACAGGAAGAAGGCATTGATTTTGAAGAGTCATTTGCTCCTATTGCTCGTCTTGAGGCTGTTCGGATGTTTATTGCTTATGCTGCTCATAAAAATATCACTATCTTTAAAATGGATGTCAAAACGGCTTTTCTCAATGGTCCTTTGAAAGAAGAAGTCTATGGCAGCCAACCTAAAGGGTTTATTGATCCAGAATTTCTAGATCACGTCTACAGGTTTAAAAAATCTCTATACGGTCTTAAGCAAGCACCTCGTGCATGGTATGACAAATTGTCTTCTTCTCTAATTGAACATGGGTTCACTAAATGTATTATTGACTCGACTTTGTTCACACGACGTCACGGGGGAGACATATTACTTGTTTAAGTATATGTTGATGACATTATTTTTGGATCTACAAATCTAGATTTTTCAAAACGTTTTGCAAATCTAATGAAAAATAATTTAGAAATGTCCCCATGGCATATTCATAAGTCAGTCACAATATGCAATAGAGTTGCTAAAGAAACATGGTCTAGATGAATGTCTTTCCATGAGTACACCTATGGCAACTGAGAGGCTGGATGCTGATTTACAAGGCACTCTTACTGATCAAACGACTTATCGTCGTATGATAGGAGGGCTTATGTACCGAAAAGCCAGTCGACCAGACATTGCTTTTGATACTTTTGTATGTGCTCGATATCAAGCACGTCCTACGGTCAAACACCCTAAAGAGGTTAAACGGATCTTTCGGTACCTGAGATAGTTCTATAACATGGACCTATGGTATCCAAAAGATTTCTGATTTGAACTAATTGCCTATTCAGATGCGGACCATGCAGGATGTAAAGATGATTGTAAGAGTACATCAGGAGGATTGAAATT
>BQNB010073451.1:0-30249 GCA_026074375.1 Tanacetum coccineum
TTTACATTTATTAAAATCATTTTTACACTTTGTAGATTTTTATTTTCATTTTTCACTTTTTAAATTTAGTTTTAAAAATAGGATTTTATTATAAAAAGTAGTTAAAAATAGTTTTCTGAGTTTTTATAGTATTTTAGACTTTTCTAAGCTTAGAAATCCTTTTTACCTTTGTCCTCAAGGGTAATTTGGTAATTTTCCATCATATTATATATTTTATATTTTTCGTGTATAGAATTGCTATACCAGTGTGTTCTTGATTTTATCAATAATGTGAATGCTCGTGCTAAATCTAGATCTGTTAAGAAAAATTCAAAGATAAAAGTTTGGAAACCAACAGGAAAGATGTTTACCAATATTGGATATATCTGGAGACCTACTGGTCAGACCTTCACTATAGTAGGAAATGCGTGCCCTTTAACTAGGATTACCACAACTACTGAAGTGTCCCTTAGGAAATCATCTGCTCTAGATAATAAAACACCTAAACCTGTCGTCACATTGGTTTACTCAAGGAAACCTAGGAAGTCTAAAACTAGTGTTCCTTTTTTTTTGGAACGGCAATTTGTGGCTACATGGCCCCTAGCCCAGAAGGCGTAGCGAGCCCACACAATCAGGTTGGGTCTAGCCTAGAAGGCAATGGCACCCTTCCCTTTACACACGCGGGAGGAAACCCCTATCGCCCTAGACAAGACTCGAACATGAGACCTTGCCTAGGAGGGTAAAACTAGTGTTCCTGTTAACAAATATAAGGTTATTAAATCTATAACTGCTAACAATTCGGAACCCAGTCAATCCCGAGGATCCATAGTTTCCAATGGTCCATCTTCCTCTATTGATGAATGCAGGTCGTCAAAATTGTCCTCTGGTATTTGGACTCCGGCTGCTCCAAGCATATGACCGGAGATCGCTCTCAACTCACCAATTTCGTCAATAAGTTCTTGGGTACAGTCAAATTCGGTAATGATCATGTAGCAAAGATCCCAATCATTATACACCTCTCTTGGGAATGATGGCCATCCTCTCCTATCTATCTCATTCAAAGGCCTCTAAACCAAGTCTTGGTTTATGGCATCGACCGTCTCCCTCTCATTTGAACTTCGGAGCTAATTAATCATCCTTGCTAGACATGTCCTTGTCGAGGTCTCCTAAGCTCAAGTTTAAAAGGACCAGTTGTATTTTGCAATGTGCTTTAGGCAAAAAGCACGAAAAACCCACAAACCCAAATCTGAAAAAAGGAACCAATCAATAAGAAACTCTATCTAATCACATGGAATCTGTGGTGACCAATTCGTATCGTGAAGTGTCAATGGAAAGAAGTAACATCCTTGTATTGTTGATGATTACTACTCTCGATTTACATGGGTATATGCTTAGCGAACAAAAGATGAAGCTCCAGCTTTTATTATCAATTTCTTGATTAGCAAAACAAGCATATATTTGGCATTTTGAGTCCGTTTTTGGTTATTTTAGCTTGTTTTTAAAGGTAAAAGGTATGTGTAATTAAGCACATACCAGCATCTCTCATGAAACATCTGTTGCCCGTTCTCCACAGCAAAATGGTGTTGTTGAAAGAAGAAATTGTACGCTAATTGAAGCAGGCCGTACTATGTTAATTTATGCAAAAGCTCCTTTATTTCTATGGGCTAAAGCGGTTACTACAGCCTGTTATACCCAAAATTGTTCCATGATACACCTTCGACACGATAAAACACCATACGAGCTTCTGCACAACAAACCTCCCGATCTATCGTATCTTCATGTGTTTGGTGCACTCTGCTACCCAACGAATGATAGCAAAAACTTGGGCAAGTTACAACCGAAGCCCGACATAGGTATTTTCATTGGCTATGCACCCCACGAAGAAAGCATTCCGGATTTACAACAGACGTACCAGTCGAATAGTTGAAACCATTAACGTTGACTTTGATGAGCTGACTGCAATGGCTTCTGAACACAGCAGTTCAGGACCTGCACTTCATGAAATAACTCCAGCAACAATCGGTTTAAGACTCGTGCCAAACCCTCATCCTTCAACACCGTTTGTACCACCCTCACAAACTGACTGGGATATGTTGTTTCAACCGTTGTTCGATGAATTTTTCAATCCTTCACCTAGTGTTGATCATCCAGCTCCTGAAGTCGTTGCTCCAAGTAATGAAGTAATTGCTCCTGTTCTTGCTGACTTAAATGGTTCACCTTCATCAACTACAGTTGACCAAGATGCACCATCTCTAAGTAATTCTCAAACAACACCTGAAACCGAACCTCCCATCATTCCAAATGATGTTGAAGAAGATAATCATGATATTGAAGTTGCACATATGGGTAATGATCCGTACTTTGGTGTTCTAATTCCATAAATCCCTTTTGATCAATCTTCATCATCGGATTCTATTCATACAATTATGCACCCTGATCACCAAATTCCTGAACACAATAGCAAATGGACTAAGGATCATCCACTTGAAAACATAATCGGTGAACTCGCTAGACCAGTTTCCACAAGGCTACAATTACATGAGCAAGCTCTTTTCTGTTACTACGATGTTTTCCTCACTTCTGTTGAACCCAAGACGTATAAAGATGCTTTGACTCAATCCTGCTAGATCAAAACAATGCAAAAAGAGCTCAATAAGTTTGAACGCCTTGAAGTATGGGAGCTCGTACCCCGACTAGACAAAGTTATGGTTATTACTTTGAAGTGAATCTACAAAGTGAAGCTAGATGAACTGGGAGGTATTTTAAAGAACAAGGCTCGATTAGTGGCTCGTGGTTATCGTCAAGAAGAGGGAATTGATTTTGAAGAGTCTTTTGATCCAGTTGCAAGATTAGAGGCTATAAGGATTTTTCTCGCGTTTGCCGCTCACATGAACATGGTCGTCTACCAAATGGATGTCAAGACTGCATTTTTAAATGGTAATTTGCGGAAAGAGGTTTATGTTAGCCAGCCGGACGGTTTTGTGGATCCAGATAACCCCAATCACGTGTACACGCTAAATAAAGCTCTTTATAGGTTGAAACAAGCTCCACGTGCGTGGTATGACATGTTATCTTCGTTTATGATATCCCAAGACTTCTCCAAAGGCTTAGTGGATCCTACTATGTTCATCCGTAAGCAAGGCAAGGAATTACTTCTGGTATAAGTATATGTCAATGATAATATCTTTGCTGCATCTACACCTGATTTTTGTGACCTATTTGCTAAAATCATGTGTTCAAAATTTAAGATGTCAATGATGGGCAAAATATCATTTTTCTTAAGACTACAGATTTTTCAAAATCCGAGAGGAATCTTTATTAACCAGTCAAAATATACCCTTGAATCTTTAAAGAAATACAGTTTTGACTCTTGTGACCTAGTGGATACTCCCATGGTGGAGAAATCAAAACTGGATGAGGATAAAGAAGGGAAAGCCATTGATCCATCACACTATCGTGGCATGATTGGCACCCTCCTTTATCTCACAGCTAGTAGACCTGAGCTACAATTTGCTATATGCATGTGTGCCCGGTATCAGGCTAGGCCTACCAAAAAGCACTTACATGCGGTCAAAAGGATCTTTCGGTATCTTAGAGGAACCGTCAATCAGGGACTATGGTATCCGAAGGATTCTTCAATTGCACTAACAACATTTGCAGATGCGGATCATGCTAGTTGTCAAGATACACGCCGTAGCACATCTGGTAGTATGCAGTTTTTAGGAGATAGACTTGTTAGCTGGTCATCAAAAAGGCAGAAAAGCGTTGTGATATCCAGTACGGAAGCTGAATATATTGCTTTGTCCGGCTGTTGTGCTCAAGTCCTTTGGATGAGATCACAGCTTACCGACTATGGCTTTGGATTCAATAAAATTCCAATGTACTGTGATAACAAAAGCGCTATTGCCTTAAGCTGCAACAATGTTCAACATTCCAGGTCGAAGCATATAGACATCAGATTTTACTTTATCAAGGAGCATGTTGAGAATGAGGTGATCAAACTTTACTTTGTCAATACGGAGTATCAACTGGCGGACATCTTCACTAAAGCTCTTGGTAGAGAAAGAATATAATTTCTAATCAACAAGCTGGGAATGCGGAGTTTTACGCCGGAGACTCTGAAACAATTGGCAGATGAAGTTGATGAATAGTGGTGGTACCTATTCAAATATCCTGTATAATATGTATATATATTAAAACCATAAAAACCAAAAAGATTTTTCATTTTTCAAACTTTTTATAAAAACAAAATACAAAAATATAAAATTCATAAAACCAAAGAAAAAATCAAAAAATTAAGAAAATACAAAAAGAGGTAATAATGGCATGTCTTCTGAAAATCGATAACATTTACGGTCTTAGAAATGTCATTCAATAATGATACGAGGCTGTAAATGAAGTTCGAGCAGAAGTTCCAAATGTTTTCAAAACATGCCAAATGGCTTGCTATTATTTCCGATAGCAACACGGTCATCATCTTAAAGGCAAGTATTTCAAAAAGAAAACTTGACCTCTCAACGGGAATTTATTCTCGGGCATGATCTACTTAATGACCATGCAAAGGCTTGTGTTTACTTTGCAACACAACCCGTGCTTCCTTAATACCATAAGTGTACGTGTCAGTGCGCTTATGTGTTAAAATAAGAGAAATCTTTTTTTTATTGGTACAAAGTTGTCTTCACAACGAATCAGTGTTTTTCAGTAATCATAAAAAGATTTTCAAAGACAATTCGACCACTCAAACAATGACTACAGCTCTTTAAATAGAAAACGGGTCATCATTTGAGGGGGGGGGGAATGTGTCATCCATTAATCTTTTAAAACGATCTTTCAAAATAAGTCACGAAATAAATGGATAAGGTTTTTGATAATGACGGATCACAATTTTAAGGGGAGTTAATTTATATTAACTATAAAAGCATTAGATGTCATTTATTTCAAACTTTAGGGACTTATTTGCACTTTGAGACTTAGTGAATTCAGGCTTTAAACTACATAATTCTATAGGTATGCTAGTTTAAACATTAGGGACTATAAGTGCTATTTGTTTATCTAATATATACCTTATAAAACTTATAATGGCAAAATAAAAGGGTGATGAAACGTAAGGGACTATATGTGTTATAATCTAAACTTAAATAAGTAAACCACCCTCCTCATCCCTCGTCACTGTTCACATCATCTTCACACACACAAACACACTTTACATATTCACTCTTACTCACTCGCCAACATCTCCACTGCCATCTCGGGTAATTTTTGCTTCAAAGGTATAACTACAAACTTAATCCACACGGCATATACATCTTGTTATAATCTAAACTTAAATAAACACACACACCCATTATCATTTCTCGTCACTGTTCACACCAACCACACACACTCAAAACACACACACGAATCCTCTCTCAATTGTAACCTTCAATCCATCGCTTCAAGATAAAATTCAAGCTTAAGGTATTATTATCAAAGTGTTCTCCACACTCCGAATCACTCAAACCTCACTCGAATTAAGATTTTACTTGGTCTTGATCTCGATAAGCCCCAATTGTCAAATTAGGGTTCGTCCAAATCGAACCTTGTTAAAACCATAAATTGAATGAGGGGTTTTGTTTCCTTTGGAGTGTAGAACATCCATTCTTAACAGTTTTCGATTTGGTTTTGTTTTGAATGTATTGTTGTTATATATTCGATCAAAAATATGGGTTTAAGTGAAATGTTGTATAAATGTTATGGGTTCTGTGTAGGATTGAAATGATGTGCCTCCTTGCTAAGTGCTAGAATCATTTAAATGTAATCTTAAACTTATTCTTGTTAGTTTACTCGGTTTACATGATTTTATGGTTTTGTGTTATTCGTATGATGCTAAGTCTACAATCAATGTGTTCTTAAATGATAAAAATAGGTTTAAATAAGTCATTATTGATCAACCCATAAGCAGAAATCATGTTTTCATGAATTGGTTAAGCTTTGAAACCGAACGAGTAATCCTTTTAGGAATCGAACGAGTAATATGTTTTGAGCACCGAACGAGTAATATGTTTTGAGCACTGAACGAGTAAATATGTTTTGAGCACCGATCGAGTGATTGTATATGTGGACCGAACGAGTGAGTGTATATGTGGACCGAACGAGTGATTATCAATGTAAACCGAACAAGTCTAAGTCTTTAGCAACGGAACGAGTCTAAAGCCTTTAGGAACCGAACGAGTCTAAGCCTTTAGGAACCGAACGAGTCTAAGCTTTTAGGAACCGAACGAGTCTAAGCACCTAGGAACCGAACGAGTCAACCTTTTGTGAGCCGAACAAGTTAATTTCATTGAAAACCGAACGAGTTGGCTTCCTTTGAGACCCGAACGAGTTAATATGCTTAGGAGTCGAACGAGTCAGATTATATTTTGAACTGATCAAGTGAAAAAAGCTTTAGGAACCAAACTTGTCTTGACAAAACACACTTAAATATTGAATTTTTCCAAAATAAGGTCAAATTAAGACTTTACTTACTTCAAGTAGACATTAAAAGATTGACAAATCAAAGGTTAACTAAAATTCAACTTAGGTTATCTAAATTATCTACTAGGTAGACAAACCACTATTCCTAAATTGTTAAAATATCTGCCTCTGTCACATAACCTTTTAGTCTATCTAAGTTGTCTGATCTTCAAAGTGCTAAAAGTCATAAAGGTTCTAATGCGTAATTAATCGTGTCACATTATAAACTGCATTGACTCTTTCTTAAGCAGAATCATGGACATCACAAAGGCTGAACAGATTGCATTAGATGACGCCTTAGTTGCTCCTGCCAACCGACTGAAGATTGGTAAATGCAATCTACGATTAAGCTCAGATCTCACGTCAAAAGAAGCAACTCTTCAAGTGGTTTATGATGCGTTAAAGCTCACTTCCTTCTACAATGCATTTCAAGCCTCAGCTGATGTTCCAGAGATCTATATGCAAGAGTTCTGGGCCACTACATCCATTCATAACCGTTCGATTCGATTCAAGATGAATAACAAGAAACATATTGTCAATCTTGAGTACCTCAGAGAAATGCTTTAAATATGCCCTATAATCCGTAATCAGAAATTTGATGAACCACCCTTTGAGCAAGAAATTCTCACATGGTAAAACCTCCTATGACAGATGTCAATGTCAACAAGCTACATCAACCCTGGAAATCATTTGTTACGGTTAACAACAAGTGTCTCAGTGGTAAAACCTCCTATGACAGTTTTCGTTTATCTCAAGCTCAAATCATTTGGGGCATGTACCATAAAAAGAATGTTGACTATGCCTTTCTTCTATAGGAGGACTTTACTTATCAAGTAGAGAATAAGAATACGAAGAAGGGTAATGTGATGTACTACCCACACTTCACCAAGCTTATTGTCAACTTCTTTATGTCAAAAGATCCGTCAATTCCACGGAGGAACAAGATTAATTGGCACTATGCCAGGGATGACCCCATGTTCACCACAATCAATGTTATCTCTAGGCATGAGGATACACAGTTGTACGGTGCAATCTTGCCTAAGGAATTGACAAACGAGGACATCCGAAACTCTGAGTCCTATAAAGAGTACTATGTTATCGCTTCAGGAGAAGTACCTCCAAAGACAAAAGCAAGTGTTCATAAGAAGAAAGCTGATTCTGATACAACACCAAAAGAAAAGCCTCCCACATAACCCAAAGGCAAAAGAGTCAAACAAACTGGTAAGATGACTGACTCAGGAAAGCAGAAGCAACCTACTACAGGTTTAGAGACTCTCTCTAAGATTGCTTTGACTAAAACTGAACAACTAAAGATAGCTATCAAGAGAAGTCGAATCCAAACACACACCTCATAAGCAAGTGGCTCAGGTGATGGAGTTGGCATCTTGTCAAAGGTTCTTGATGAGCAAGTACATGAGAAGACAGGTACAGATGAAGGAGCTGGTGACAAACCAGAGGTTCCCGATGTACCCGAACATCATCTAATAGTGAGGAAGAGTCTTGGACCTTTAGTGATGATGATGATGATGAAGATGATGATGCTAACAAAGATTTAGATGCACATGATGATGATGATGATGATGCAACAGAATCAGATGATGATGGTGACAACATTACTCATCCAAAGTTGTCCATCTTCTCAACTGATGATCAAGAAGAACAAGATGACGAAGAAGAACAAGAAGAAGATGAGGTAGATGAGTAAAAGATATATGATCAGTTGGTACGCACACCATCAGATTATCAAACATCTAATGAAAGTGAGAAACAAAAAGATGACGACAGGGTTAAAAATGGTGAAGAAGACAAAGAAGGAGACGTAACGAATGTCGCTCTGAAAGGAGGTGATGTTGACATGACTGAAGCTGACACTACCGAAGACACGGAAGATGCCCATGTGACTCTCACGGCTGCTACTCCCGTTGTCCAACAGCAAAGTTCATCCGTGTCAAATCTGGTTTCAAAGTTCATCTCTCCTACTACGGATGAAGGTATTGACTCTATCTTGAATCCTCATACGGAATCAACTACTTTAGTAAATGTACCTATTTCTGTAGCCACAGAGACTCCATCTACCACTACAACAATCCCTCCACCGTTGTTTCCTGTCACTCAATCAAGTCAACAAACACCTGTTACCACTACCGCAACAACTTATCCCTCCACAACACCGCCTCCAATTCCTAACTTTGCATCTCTATTCGGCTTTAATCAAAGAGTAACCGCGTTGGAATATGATCTCTCTAAACTTAAACGATCAAATCCTTTCGCTGAAGCCATTTCATCCATACCGGGCATAGTTAATGAATACCTTGGTTCTAAGATGAAGGAAGCAGTAGATGTGGCTATTCAGCTCAAATCAAACAAGCTCAGAGAAGAAGCTCAAGCATAAAATCAAGAATTCCTCAACTCACTTGATTCCAACATGCATAAACTTATCAAGGATCAAGTCAAAAAACAAACATCGAAGATCAAGTCCAAAGTTGAGAAGTATGTTACTGAATCTCTAGGAGCTGAAGTGTTGATTCGTTCCACCAATCAACCTCAGACATCTTACAGAATTGCTTCCTCACTCTCAGAACTTGAATTAAAAAGGATTCTAATGGATAAAATGGAGGAGAATAAATCCATTGACAGATCAGATGTTCAGAAAAATCTTTACAACGCATTGGTTAAAGCTTATAACACAGACAAGGACTTAGCACAAGCTGCAGGCACTCAATCTTCTTTTGATGAGTTTATGACTACTCTCATCGATTTCTCTGCCTTCATGGTAAACAAACTCAAGATTGACCATTTGACTCAAGAACTGTTAACCGGTCCTACCTATGATCTAATAAAAGGTACATGCAAGAGTATAGCTGAATCGGACTATCACATGGAAGAAGTCTTCAAAGCTACTAATGAACAATTGGACCGGAATAATCCTGAAGGAACTCCATATCCCCATAATCTCAGCAAGCTACTACCGTTGATTCCAAATGCACGAGAACGTCTTGTTATTCCTTTTGATCATTTCATCAATAATGACCTTGAATATCTAAAAGGAGGAAGCTCAAGTCGAAAGTACACTACTTCCATAACAAAGATGAAGGCTGTTGATTATGGTCAAGTCAAAAGGATTGAAGACCGGATCCCTAAAACTACTTGGAGTGTGGTACCAATAGACTATGACAAATACGCCTATTGGGGTACATACCATTGGGGTCCAAAACGTCAGAGATTCTATGGATATGCTACCAACATGGAAACTTCCAAGGATGTTTACTCAAGGCACAGGATCATAGCGGTTATCAGTCTTAAGATCATGAAATTCTACGGTTATAGTCATTTGGAAGAGATTACGGTTCGTCGACAGGATGATGTGATATACAAGTTTCGAGAAGGTGACTTTAAGAGACTTTGTCGCCAAGACATTGAAGATATGTTACTTCTTCTTGTTTAAGTCAAGCTCACCAATCGCAGTCTGGATGATCGATATGCACTAAATGTGGCTCTGAGAATGTACACTCGAAGAATTGTCATTCAAGAACGTATGGAAGATCTACAGTTGGCCGTCGAAAGCTATCAAAAAAAGATCAACCTCACAAGACCAGACACAACACGACCTGATCTTAGAAAAATAACTCCCTACACCGGCTATCCTAACGTCCAAGGCATTATCTATCAAGACGAATTGAGCAGAAACCGGTTAATGCGCACTGATGAACTTCACAAGTTCAGTGATGGCACACTTAACCATGTTCGTACAACTCTCAATGATATTGCTACCGGAATTCAGATGGACTATTTTCCAAAGAGACGATGGAGTCCACAAGACATGAGGAGAGCTCGAGTGATGATAAGTGCCATTGATAGAAAGCTCAGAGATCGAAGGTTGATGCACAACTTGGAGAAGTTTGTAGGAGGAAGACCGTACGGGGGAGACCTTCGGCTGCTCGAAAGGACCATATGATCTATCATATGTTGTCCTCATCTTTATAAGGTCAATCCTAGTACATAATAAACATGTGAATATGTATATATGTAGTGTAGACTTATGGTGATAATAAGGAGTGCTCGAGTACAAAATTTTCAAGAATTTCTTAGTAAATTCAAAATTTTCAAATTATTGTACTCAACACTGTCTTACATATCCCTCATAATTTGAGGGGGAGCATTAAAATGTTCCTATAAGTTATTATGTAACATTTTGTCCCCGGACGTTTAATCAATTGATATCCAAAATATCAAGGGATTAACATTTTGGATAAGGGGAGAAAATGTGATTAAACTGAATCTAATTTGTATCGAAATGTGATCATATAAAATGGACTCAGTACACTCTACACTTAGCATGTACTACGATATCGATGCACATGTTAAGGGGGAGCTTTTAGTGATAATGAAAAACTCTCAAAGTGTAAATCTTTTTTATATTTATATCAAACACTTTGATTGAATTTTCAATGGTTTTGAAGGATTGTGATGGAATACCCAAAAAGACCAGCCATGTTCTTAAATTTATGGAGATATAAGGTGGTTAGGCATAGGTATTAAAATCTCATGATCCAGCCAGAACCGGAGGGATCTACCCAGGGATATCCACTAGTTAGTGTAGAAGTCCTTAGGTATAATACAAGGAGAAAAAGAGAGAAAAGGGAATAATGTCAACTGAGATAGAGCTAACACTGGAACAAACCCAACAAGGTGTTAGTTATGAAGTCTCGATAAGCATTGAAGGGGTTGAAGAATGAAAAAAAAGTAAGGATAAAGGGTGTAAAGAAAGAAGCCTTCCATACACTTAGGCAAAAACTGGGTCAATACATAAACTGTCGGAAACACTAAGGTGTTGTCTGACATTAAAGACTATCATTGACCCAGTGACGCTATGCACAACCCTCCCTAGCCACTCAAGGTCTCTCAAAAGACTCTTGTTTCATTTCTCACGGAGATTACACGCATTCCTATCGACTTTCTCACTCTGAGTTAGTTGATATTGAAAAGGTGGCAGTCTGCTCCAGCCTCCGATCACTAAAATCAAAGTGCACTATTGAGTCTAGAGCCAAAAGAGATCATCAATAAATCTCATTAGGACACTTGTCAAATTCTGCTTGCTAAGTCACACAATGTGAATTACAAGATATATATTAAGAGTCCTACGCTATTATCCTTGTTGATTTTTCCAGAAACAGCAGAGTGAATTCATTCACAATGAAGATGGAAATCCTGCTTAAGCCAACATCAAACAAGCTCATGGTAGGTAACTTGTGCGATTCTTTATGAATTAAACTTGTGACAACTGGAAAGAAACGATGGTGCGATTCTATAAGAATCAAACTTGTTCCATGATATGAATTGACAATTGATGATGAATTTTTGAAATGATTAACACTCTCAATGTGTTACAAAACCACTTTAGTAAGTGACACGTTGATTGATTTTCAAATTAATTTTTCTATTTCAATCGGTAAGATAGTAACTCACTGGTTCACTCTTATCGTGTTGTCTGCTTTGAGACGTTCTGATAATGAGAACATGTTGAGTTTGATGAATCTAATGCAAATGTGTTAGAAAGATTCTACACTTCAGCTGGAAATCCTATCAAGGAGATTCTTCTTAAATTAAATCTAACTGATCACAGGTCAATCCTCACCGATTCGAAGGTTACTCCAACCACACCTAGACAAATGACAACGCCATATTCGTCCCCCAGATTTATTGCTAACTGTTTAAATGTAGGATATGTAAAGATAGTGGTGAAGGTACCTGATTTCAGCTGGCTCACAAGATTCATAACCACATGCTCATACCCGACCGACAAAACATAAAAACATCATGAAAGCTCAAGTACATGTTTCAAGACTTCCGCTACTCTGATACCGAACGTCTTTCTGGAAGTGACGAAGTGTTAAAGTTAAAAAATTTCAAGAAAGATGCAACATTAAAGCTTTTCAAGTCAACAAATCAAGAAAGGTATGAGCATGTCAGTCGAGAAGTCACAAGATCACAAGATGACAAAGTAACAAGATGGCGAAACGAGATTATGCTTGGTTGATGATCTCACAGTGCTCAAGATCACATCTCCACTTACAAGTAAAGATAAAGGAACAAGCTCGAGCCTAAAGTCAAAGATTACTACAACATCTTCACAAGGGAAAATCGAGAAAGTCAAGTTTACAAGCTAAAGACTAAGAGATATAGCATAGTATGCTAGGTTTAAATTTTGTAAAATGGAGTGACCTCCCTTAGGGGGAGATTATTAGAAACAAGAAAAGTATCGATCACTTTCAAGTTGTAATAGTCTTAGCCCGTAGTTTGTTATATGATTAGTCTAGTAAGCTAATCTGGCCCAAGGCCCATAGAAATCCCATTAAGGCCCATGGCCGGCTATGTTTTGTAGCAAATATACCCTCTCTATGCCTTGGAGAGGGTGGTTGGTTGTTTTCATTTCTTATTTTTCACACACATAATAATATTATTATATTTCTCTCTCTAGAAACTTTTCAACCCACTTCTCTCTCTAGTTCTTGCATAATATCAAAGATTACTAGTATTCTTCACTTTTTCATGGTAACAGTCAGGAAAAAATGTCTAGCAACTTGTATCTTAGGCTTAATCTATTTGTTTTGTGATTTTTATTTTACAACAATTTACTTTCCTTTCATAATAATTAGCCATTAGTCTACGACTTTTGGTGAAAATTAGAAGATCCCTACCCTATATCATTCTTCATCCTAACCGTTGGTTAAATTCGAATGGGGATGTGATCGAACACACATGTCTATTCCGTCGTTACGGCCATGTATGTGTGCTTTAGCTGCCTTGTTGGAATGGTACTTCTGGTGAAAGATTGTAGAATGATCAAACCCTAAACCTTATCATAAAAACTCATATTTACCTCTATAAACTTGTTACTCCTTGGCTTTAGTGGTGGAGATGTGTATCCTTGCCAAGCTTATGATAGAATATTCATCACGAATGAGCAATTGAGCGAATTAGTTACATGTTACCACATAGATTAGTTGAGTGATTTGAGTGTTTTCATCTTCCTATTTCATGAGGTGTTTGGTTGTGTACTTGTAATAGATCAAATAAATGCTTTAACAGAAAATATCCTTAGGGATACATTTTTATAAACTTCTAAAGGCTACTTGAGGACAAGTAGGATTCAAGTGGGGGGATATTTGATGACATCAAATAACGTCTATTTTATAGCATCATTTATCCCATGTTATTAACCCATTTTATATGATTATTGCAAAGAATTGTTACTTAATCGTTTATATTTGAGAATTGCAGTAATTATGGAGTACTTGGTGAATATTAGCAAAAGGCGCACATTATGGAGCTTAAATGCAGATATTTTGAAGATTAATGATTCTGACTACCAATACGCCGTATCCATTAAGGAAGATACGGCGTATCCGTGCCTGCACTCACCAAAGACCACGAAGGAACAAGATCAATACACCGTATCCAAAGAAGATTAATACGTCGTATTGAAGATATAGAATGTCAATATTCTAAAAGACATCAAGCGTGGTCCCTACTCTAAGAAACCTCAATACGCCGTATCCAATCTATTGGATACGCCGTATCGACACCGACTCCAGACAGTATAAATAGAATGTGACAACCGTGGCTTGAGCAGGTTGGTCAAACCGTAGTGTTGACCTAAATATCTGTTCTATATGTATGGGTTATGTGTTATATGTGTTTATACGTGTTTATATGTGTTTGTGTGGGATATGTGAGATTGGATAATCAATCCATTGAGCGTGATCGTCTCATTGGGATTGGATTTGTGTTGGATTTTGTGGAATTCATTTCGTTCACTTTTGGTGACAAGGAAATGATTTTGGTAATTGAAGCGGTTTCGCGTTAATTGTGTAAGTAATTATACGTATACGTATTTATGTGTTAGTAATATTAGGAGGAGATTAGGTTCTAGTAGTTAGAATAAGGAAGAAATGAAATTTCTATTTTTGGAAAGTTAGGATTAATAAAAATGAAAAGTTATTTATTTTTAAAAGTTTAGTAAATTGCGTTTACGCAAAAAGGTATGCGCAAATAAGCTTAGGTTTTTATAAAAACTTAAGGTAAAGCAAATAATTAAGTAATTAATAAATAAATAAATAAAATATTTTTTTACATGAATAGTAAAAAAACGAATTTTAGAAGAAAAAGAAAGAAAAAAGAGTTTTAAAAGGAAACAAACTCTAATTAGATCTTATCTATAATTAGTTGGGGGCCTATAAATACAAAATAAAATCCCAAACCCCTTCCCCTTGTGAGATCGGACGAACAACAAGAGAAAAGAAGAAAAAAATTAAGGTTTTTGCTTTTGAGAAGAAAACAAGTTCTAAGGTAAGTTTTAATTAATTCTTGTTAGTTATTAATCATTAATTCATGTAATAATTATTATGATGGAATTAGGGTTTCATTAAATCTGTAAATTAATGATGTTTAATCATATTGCAATGATTAGGGTTTAATTAGAAGCTTATGGGTGTAATTGGTTAGGTTTAATTCGCGTTAGAATTTGATTTAGATTAGAGCAGAATTTAGGGCTGTGTTGTTCGACTGTTATCTCAATGATGGTAATAGCTTTTGTCAAGTTTCCGGTGTCTATAACGTAGCTCAGAGAGTCTAGTTTTCAGAACATCCAGCCTCGAAGGTTTTTGAGGTCGGGAAGTCATTCAAACGTTGGTTGCAAGAAAAGTTGTCAAAACAGTAAATACGGGTCAGATTTAGGTCAGATTACGAGGTATAAAACCCCCACTTAAAATTCGAATTTAGCTTAGCCCTTCTACAAGAGTTTATTTCTATGTGTCTATTAGAAATCCCCCAAAGGAGAGCTTCTGATTTGGAGTCTAAGTATGGTTTTTAGGTCCAAACTTTTTAGTGTGCAATCAGATCCGAATTGGGACTGTTTTGAAGTTTGATTTTCTTAGGAGTACTTGTGCATGTAAATGGCTCTTGGGAATCATGAGGTAGTTAATATACTCATAAATGAACATAGGTGATTTTTGGTATGAATTATGGAGGTCAGTAAGTAGAGGTTTTGAGTACGTTAAGTCACGTTAAAATTCTGCAGTTTTGAACAAATTGTGACTAACTAGTGAAACTTGTTAATGAAGTGGTTGAAGTTGGGTATGGTGTCGGGGTGACCCATGGGGTTTAATAGAACACCTTATACATCCATCATATGATTGTTACATGTCCATTAAGCTTTTGGCTTAGTAGCAACACGAGTTATTTTGTTGTTTAGATTTGTGCTAGTTGTTTGTGAAGCTTTTTGTTGGAATTTTTTGGAAAGCTAAGCAAAGGTGAGTTTCATAGCCCCTTTTTCTCATGTTATTTTGGGGTGAGAATGATGCTTGTCTTGTTGTCGTGTTTAAATGTTTTTAAGCATGTTGTATTTATGAGTATTGGATCGGATGAGTACGCCTACTCAGTGTTGTGATATGGGATCGGATGAGTACGCCTACTCAGTGTTGTGATATGAGATCGGATGGGATCCCAATATGCAAAACGAGGTGTGACGGTGGTAAGACTGCGTGAGCTAATATGAGGCCATGTAGCGCACATATGTAGCTGATATGATTGTGGATCGTGGGCACGTTCCGTCCCGTTGTTGTTAATTATTGTCATAAATTGTTTTGGTAATTGCAGCAGCTAATTGAAAATTTATTTTTGATATTGTTGTATGTCGTAAACCTATGATTCTCGCTCAACTTTATGTTGACGTTTTAAGCATCATTTTCAGGTGAGCTTAATGGTTCTAAGATAGAGCACATTGTCTAGAAGAGACCGTAGGATGCTTGGAGTTTATTTATGCTTTCTGTTTTGAATAATTGCATTTGCATGAATTGTTTGGATTATGTTTTGCATGTCATTTATTGACGAGACCTCTTTCTCATTAATAAAGACACCATTAGGTTTTGGGTATTGTTATGACACTTTGTGTCTTTGCTTTACTTTAGTTTTCATTTTAGTATTCTCTATATAGACACCATATGTTGTGATGATATCCATTCTTGTTTACGCCTCGCGTTTTCGCCTTGGCGGGGTGTGACATAGAAAACTCAAAAACGAGTTTTAAGTGTGCAAAATCATATTCTCGATACCTAAACCATAAAAGTCGATTTTTAGAGGAGAAAAAGAGCAGAAGAGGTCGAGCAACGCTATTCATTCCATAGGAGACAACGTGTAATTCCATATACTTCAGTAATCGTTCAGTTTTTGGTATCGTTCGTTAATTCGTTTAGTTTACCTTGGCTAAATAATTGCTTTTGTATTTATTATGACGTTTGAAGGATAATACCTTCGGGTATTAGCCATTATTATGAAGATCTGAATGTTTGGTATTTGTTTATCTCGATTTCTTGATTTATCGTTGAATGCTTATTTATGTTTATCAATTTATACTTGTTTACGTGCTTTTGTATGCGACCTATCATTCAACTGGATCTAGTGATACAGACCAAGTGATTTAGAGTCTGGGATAGCTCTCCATATAGTGATTTATAAATCTAGAATCATAGGATCACAAATATTGTCCTACTAAATCTGTGTCTAGGATACGCTTTGGGCTTAACTAGTTAATTGGATATTGCCTTTGGTTTATTGAACGTGTTGACTAGCAGGTGAACCTAGATAATTCAACAAGTAACGTTCTGATTCCATTGGATAGTTGGACAAGTGGACTACTAGTGTATAAATCGCCGTTAAGCGGTAAGTGTGTAAAGTCTTGATGAGCTAGGGTTTAACAAGATCACCATTGCTTTAATCCCTAAGATAGATTATAATCAGCAAATAAGGATGCTTTATGCGGATACTTTAATTGTGACAGAATTATTGTGTCTAGGTCTTATGAAGAAGTCCCGCCTAAGTCTAAGAATGATATGCCCCCTCGAGAGAAGAAATCATTGCACTAAATAAACAAACCAACATTCTAATCAGATTAATAATGGTTAATACAGTTTTCTATCATAAGGTTCGACCGCTCTTTTATCTTTTGTTAATTTGCTTGCGTGGGTTAAAGTGCCTTGAATTGATTTTAGTCACCAACAAACCGTGCCAGTCTCTCAGACTAAAAAAAACCCCCCTTTTACCTGTTAGAATTAGGATTAGGACTAACATAGGTTTAGCATAGGTTTAACTTAGATTAGAATTAACATAGATTAGATAACCAAGATATTAATAAATTGATAGATTTAACTTCGCTTCAAGTGTTCGACACCCTACTTACCACGAAACTACCACCGATCGGGTACACTGCCCGTTAAAGTGTTGTTTTTGGTTTAGTCGTCAAAATATAAATTTAAAACTTGAATCATAAATATATACACCACACAACGACACATCATCAACTAAATATTGCTAAAACAGCCGCCTTCCTCGCAACAATGTGGTGCCCTGGTTAGGCCGATGTTGGATTATGTAAGCGTAATATTCTTTCATTGTCACATATCCACATTTTGTTTTCCGGGTACCTGCGTTTACGTAGTATTCTATGTTTTCATAGAACCCGTCCTCTCCATACGGAAACAACAGAGGGTATTGCAATGCCATGTAGCTTGGGTGAAGTTTTGATATTCGTTGCGGGCCTTCATTGTTTTTGTTCACCACTATGTCTCTCGAAGGAATACCGTCGCCAAAATCATTTACAACCAAGGCTGCAACTTCAGACACCGTAGGTGCGTTGTACTGTCTAGACGTTGTTCTCTCACTTATTAACCTAAGTCTGAAGTCTTGAGAGCCATGTGACCGGCACCACTCCTTTGCCATTCGAAAGGACTGTGCAAGTGCGTTTGATCGATCCAGCATCTGGATCAGCCCAGTGACTGTGTTTTCATCAACCTTTTCGGTCATCTCTTTCTCCATGAAAGCCGACATCCTATTCTTGATTTCATTATGTGTATTGAAGAAGTATAGTTGTGCATATCTCAGGGGGGGGGGGCTTCTGCGGGCAGCAAAGAACCCATACGATGGTAGTTTTGGCCATTGATTCTAAACGTTTATGGCGCCCTACCTGAATTAATTAAATGGTCTATATTGGCGCCGAAAGAGGTGAAACAAAACATGTTGTTGTACACCCTGATCTGTTCCCTGAACTTTGAGGTTGTAGGGACAGTATAGTCGAGTAGTGTCTTTAACGGAGGGGGTGTGTCATTGAATTGGGAGAGGCGTAGTTTACCTTCTTGACAGCATAGAGAGAATGTTGGATGCGCAGCCCGTTTTGCCTTGTTTGTTCTTTCGACATACCACATGGTGGCATCACACTTGGAGCACCGGTAGGACGGAGGGCCTAGGTTATGGAACGCGGGAGGAACACCTTCATGAGAAGGAATTGAATATGCAATAACCATGATCATCAGGTGACATACAAAGATAACTTGACTTAAATTAGGCAGGCATGTTTGGGACACTGTTGTGGAAGATTACCTGCCGAGGTTAAGGCTGCATGTTTGGGGGGCTTTACAACTGCACAAATATGAAGTGGGCGTGAGTCATAGCTGGTGTGTATGGGAGTCTTTCACAACGACACAATTCATAAAACTGAGGGAATCATAACTTTATAAAATCAAATATTTGAATATCAGTTTGCAAAACAAATACCTCGGGGTCTTCTGCTGGCACGGGTGTGTGCGTACCGTGAAGTTGATGCTGCCGCATTATCTTTTAAACCTCTGCATGAATTTTTTAGCATATCTCGACAGGCCTGACCTTTGCAATACAGATCCAGTACTTATTCGATCGGAAATATCCTATGTGTGAGTCTTTACCTGAAATGGATGTGGGTAAATCCGATAGTTTTAGACCACAGTAGCTGTGGACTATTCCATCCTGACCAACGGTTGTTTTGGAGGCGATCAACACAGTCTTGTGGAGCATCGCCGACAACGATGATTTCATCATAGGGTCATTTGAGGAGCCTGCAAAGAGAGACACAGATACGTGTAATGATACATACAATGCGAAGGCATTAATAGTAACACAACCATACCTCCAGTCATTCTTGAGTGTGGATTGGGTATAAACTTCACTAAACATGAGAATGAGGGGGCTCATATTATAACCTAAGAAGATATAGAAGATAGCCATTTAATATACAGTCTCCTGGATTTCCCTGTAGTAAATGTTATTGAGAAGTTAGGAAGCATTGGTGGTTAGTTTAGAGGGTGCATTTGGTTATTTGCTTAAGACCTGCATTTATGGTGGGGGGAAACGACGCGACACACATGAGAGGCGCCTTTTATCATGACAACACACGCGTACGAACCCATATCATTAGTGTAGGATGTTAGGATTCTGGCAAACAACCTTGGAGCAAAGAAGGGAATAACGACTACACCAAGGAATAAACTTACCGGCTTCACATATTGTGCAAGCGTGACTGCTGTACACAATGAGGCATACACAACCTGGAGCATGCATACATTAGGCAAATGATCCAATATGGGATAGAGTTTTTGGAGGTTTGAGTGTTTCATTGTACCGTTTTACATAAGCGTAAGTATTGGAATAAGCCCAATAGTATTTGGTATTTGGGTATATTGTGATATCTGATACTAACAGTCCAATACTTATGTCGTGGGTTCCCAAGCCAAACAACATGATGTTAATTTAATGGGTGATAAAAGAACGACGGATGTGGTTTTTGTATCAGCTCTACCGCCTTTAGCCATGCTTTTGTTATAGAATGACCGACGCATAACAATCTTGACCAAAATGCAAATAACACCATCCATTAAAAAAAGTCAAGAAAGGAAGATGATGGTCACTTTATAAGGAGATCGGTGTCCTTTTTCATAACGTGCATAGGCGGCTGATTGCCCACTTATTTTCGCGGATGAATTTTATAATATTCCATAGATGATTAGATCATGTATTTATATAGGATGGACAAACTCATAGGTTATTTTATATAATGTTGTAGACATGCTAAGCGGTTTATGCTTTGTCGTATTCGCTGAATGGGATCATCTTACATTAAGCTTATAAGTTTAAGTGTAATGGTTGTTTCATAATCTTATTTGCAAATGTTCAATAGATAGCAATGGCAGGATTCGTCTAACATAACGAGGTAAATCAAATATGTCCCAAACATGCATAATTAAGCCTCATGATGAACCAAAACAAAAGGATATCATATCATAGTTCAATTTCTGACTGGTAATTCACCAGCCAATCAACATGACCGGCCCAGTAGTACTAGAACCACTAAAACATAAAAAGTAAAAAAGAAAAAAGCACGCAGTTTGTATTGTGCAAGTTATTCATTATCCTAAATAGGTAGGCCTGACCCTTCACATGGATAACACACTATGCCAAGAATGTCCCAACATGTATCCCGTCATACGATGCACTATTCTGAGGATGCATCCGCGTATGCAAGCCTGAATGCATGACAGAACAAACAAAGAAGATGTTAGTACACGACTAATCATGAAAGTGAAAAGTACAAATGTTTGTAAACTAATTGTCACCCTTTTTTCTTGTCGGATCGACTGACAGGCCGGTCCATGTTGTCATCTTGAGGAGTATTACCACTTACATCTTCGGATGATACCTCAGTCACCACCCTATAGGGATATAATCATATCAGGACATGAGAGCAAACCGGAACTTAGACGTATTGAGATGAATGCAAGTAAATGAGCAATTTAAGGGTGTAATGATATCGTTTCCTTTTGTTGCTATCATATATCGGGTCAGCCTTGTTCCTCCCGACATACCCAGATGAATCACCACTTACCTCAACATCGGAGTCCTTAATGACCAGGCTAAAGCAATAGCACCATAATATGGACTGTCAGGTTAGAACTCAATAATTCATCGGGACATGCGTATGTTTTTTATTTCTGAATAGGTAGAATGGGAATAACGATTGCTAACCTCTTTGTTCTTTTGGGCTCTGAAGGCTTTGTGGGGTAGCAACTGTTGGGGCACGCACCGGCCTGCTCAACCGATGAGTTTGAACTCCATCCAACGCATCCAGCGTGTTAGACCCAACACTGTCGGCACATACCTCTTCCGGATTAAGCTGCCAGCAGGTAAAGCTTTCAAACGTCCCATACTTGTAATAGCTTTGCGATTTGATCTCCATCACATGAGTGGTGCCAATGAGGTTTGAAATAGCGGGCGGCAAACCCACATGATCATCTGCGGACTGTACACAAAGATAAGTGCAAATACGTTTCCCAATTTACAAAAAGTAAGGCGCACACAAATACCTCATCTTTTGTATCCATGAGTGACCCGACCAATCATCCAACCAAAGCGGTAGCTGGCTTATCAAATAGTACCACCACAGTTTGCGCCGTGACGTCAGACACGTCTAGTTCTAACATGTACCTGTGGAGGAGCACCGCAAAAGGAATGTCAGGGTATGGGCATAATGGATTATGATTAATCAAACACATGTCAATCTAACAGCATTACCTTAACATGGGGAAATCGACTCTCCTGTTGCACGATTCACAGAAGAAATATCCTTTTTGCCGGGTTGCACCCTTCCTGCACCCTTCACTACCACATGAGGGGAAATTCCATCCCGTCTTGGTCCTAACACCATTGATGGTTACCGTACAGTGGAACGTGGCGGACTGCAAAAAAAATAACGTATTAAGGGCGTTTGACGGTGTCATAATATTCCAAACTAAACTGGTCGGGAAGGAATGTACATTCTTTTTTCGGTTCCGAGCCCACATAAGGAGATTCTTAATAGTACCCTTCACTGGCCGAGTCAAATCGATAGGCGTGTAAGGATTCTCCAGTTCCACACCACTAACAGCCACATGTCCGGTGAGTGAAATTTTTTAACAATTGTATAAAGCCAAACGTTTATAATTTACATAGCATTACCTGATTGCATCTTTCAATGCCTTGATTGCAGGAATCTCCGCATCATCAAGAATCATGGTGGATGAGGTGCTCAACAAATGCACTTTGTCTGAAAAAGCAAACTTGAATTTACAGGTAGCACATTTCATTAACAACATATGGTTAAAGTTTAGGATTTATAGCGTCTCACTGTTGTAAATCTTAGGACTTGCCGATGCCAGGACAATCGGGCACGCACCAACCTGTTTAGTTTTTTCTTAACCAACACCTCCTCGAGGTTTCCCCATAGCGTAACTCTGATTGACTGTCCTCTGTCCCAGAAACATTAAAATCACACAAAACAGTTATGAGGGTTAAATAAGAACTTTATACAAAATAGGACGTACCTGTGATTAGCGAGCTGAAAAACTAAATTCTTAGACCCAGACTTTAAATGATTAGTTCTACCCACGTTGGAAACATATCCAGCAACATCTGCAAGACAATAATATGAGCGTCAGTATATCGTAGATACCAAGTGGTTGTTAGAACAACTGTATACTATAAAGTAGTAATAACTGACCTATCAAATACTTGTTGTCTACAGGCTTGATGGCATCAAAATCCAATAGATTCAATGGATATCTGACAAACCCATCTGCCTTCACAGAGACTCTCTTAAAAGTCGTAGAACCATCAAATTCTAGCATGAAATTGTCATCCTTTATGATCAATTGGGTTTCACCGCAAAATTTGTCACTGAATATATCCCTCCTTTCTTTAGCCGTAGAAAATTGTGAGCAACGCTGGCCCGTGCAGAGCAAAGAATCATCTGACCCTACAAGAGATTGGTGTTAGAAGGAAAGGGAACAAAAGCGAATATAAGATTAAAGGTTTACCTTTGCGTCGGATACTACAAAATCTGTACTTAAATACCGGCCCGATACTGCACTCACATCCCAAACACGACCAATCATGACAATGATTGTGCCAGTGACATCTACGCGTAACTGGTCCAAGAATAGATCGGGCTTTGTCCCTGAAATCCCTGCAGATACGCCCTTCTTTTCAACAACCGTTTTTGCACCAGACATATCTGGTATGATTTCGATCTCGGGTCCCAACTCTGCGTGTGATGTAGGGTGTTTGCTGCCTGCAGCCTCACCAGACACATGCTTGTTGTTTTGGGCATCAGACTTCCCAACTGTAGCCTTAGTCGACATTGATGGGTGTTTCTAATTACGGTTGAACTGGTTGTGAGATATGCAGGCTGCGTGGGTATACACATGGTATCAAATACCATTTATAACCGGGTTTGCAACTGTATGGAAGACGATCAGGAAGATGATTGGTATGCTCTGAATAAATGCAAAGGGTATCAGGGAGAGGGGGCTTGTAACTGCCAATTAAATGACAATTGAAGTATGCATTCGAAGATATGTTTTATGCAAGAAGGGTTTGTTTCCATGGCTGCCTGTCTTGTACCCACACATAATGATCTCCGAACTATGATTTGCATGCATGAGGGGTTTGTGTTCATGGCTGCCTATCTTGTACACACTCATAATGGATACATGTGCATTTAATTAAAGGACTCAAACATTATATATAATAGATTCGTATAATTGTAATTATCTAATGTCATGCTACTTTTAACCTCTTCTACATTTTCGGCATAGAATTTGGTCATACAACTATTCAAAAATAAAAACATATATTAAGATAACAATGTCTATGCTCACTCCCAACACAATACATTAGAATTCAATCCTCGTTATAGGCAACGTGAGAGGGTTTGCAGTATCTATCTATCTATATATCTAATATCTAAGAAAAGAAAATCTTTTTAATGTCAAGTGACCTCATTTATGACGTCATAATACACGTGTCATGTTATCACCGCCTTTTGAGGATAAGGATTCCTAAACTTCAGTTAATATTGAATGTGATTAGTTACTATCATCTCTTTTTTATCCTTCAATTTAATATGCATTGTATTTTTCTATAGCAAATATCTTCAGGTTTTCATCTTATTCTTTTTATTTTATCAAAGTATGTAGTTTGATCCGCAATTATGGTTTCAAATTGGCATAAATCACCTCTCATGATTGTGATCTAATTTATTAAGGTTTCTTAGATTTTTTTTATTAAACTATTGCAAGTTCATCAGATTAGTGTAACTTTTACTGGCTTTGGAATGTATTTTGTGATTAATGAGATTATAGTGTTTTATTATAAATGCTAAATGGTTGTTTATACTTTTTAATAAGTGAATGATTTAATTGAATGTATCTCATCCATCCGTTGACTCACGTGTCACTTATTTTAGATTTCATTACTGATGTCATTGTTCGCACTATTGCACAATCTTGTCCTCTATTGGTTGAGTTGAAGCTTAGAGACATACCAACATCTGAAACTGCATGGTCTGACAAGCTATCTAATGATGGGGCTCTCACTGGTTGGTTGTAGGCAACTGATTAGCCTCTCTCTTGTACAAAGCCGACAAATAAAACATACTTCTTTCAGAAAGATGACTAATAAGGGCATGATTTTGCTTTCAAAGGGTTGCAAAGGACTTGAATCAGTTTGGCTTCATGGGTTTTCTGACTTCGTTATGAGGGATTCTTGCCAATTCTCACCTCATGTTTGAATTTGAAGAAGTTAGATATTCAAAATGGTATATCTTTGAGGGACATGGCATTTAAAGATGTTAGTAAGGTTCATAGGTTCCTTTTGGAGGTAAAGTTGGTGTCAAGTGGTTTGAAGAAGTTAGTCAACTGGTGACAGTGTTTCATGTTTTGCGTTGTTGTCATCGTTAAACTTAGGAGGTACAAATGTTACTGATGCTCTATTTTAGGCTTAATTGTACATCATTTTGGAGCTTTGACATGCATTTGACAATTAATTTAAGTAACATCTATATGTGGAGGGTAAGCGCTGTCCCTTTTTAGGTTTCGAGTGGGTGTGCAAATGGGTCATTTTAGATTATAGTTAGTTCATATATTGCAAGTTACGTACACCATTATTTCTTACAACAATAGTAACGTCTGCAAATACCAAGCATGTATCAAGACCATATTATCTTACTCAAGCACATTAAAACATATTTCAAACTCTTTTACTCAAGCACATGAGAGCCTATTTCGTCACTATGATCAAGCAAGTGCCATCTTCTTTAGTGTTATATTTTTTTCATTTCGTATAAAGTATTAGTTAGACCACATTAATTGTGAAAATTACCTAACCTTTTTTTTGCGTACACTATTATCTACAATTTAGTCACAATCACATATTCATTAGATGATTAGAGCTATATATGCAGCTCCATATCTGTTAATAAAACATGTTTTTAATGCCGCCCGCGAAACCCGCGGGTCTATAGTCTAGTATCTTAATAAAACAAGAACATTAAAAGTCGTCCAGCAAAATACTATGCAAAGAAGCAACTTGATTGGATAATAAAAAATTTCACCATCGCCAATGACAAATATACACCCATTGCGTCTTTGAAAAAGAGCATAGACATATTATTAAAAACAAATACATTTGGTACATAAAGGAATTTAGTAGCTATTATTAACATCTAAGAACGAGTGTCCACAAGAAGACTTAGAAAGCAACTAGGTTATCCATTGACGAAACTGTTAAACCATAATTAAATTAACTAGAACATTTAAAAACTGGTTTATCAAGGGATGTTTAGAGTGTGTTTAGTAGTGAGAAAAAAGGAAGGTTTTCCTGAGAGGTATTCTAAGCAAAGCTTAGGAAACAAAAAAACATGCTCAAGATGGGTATCTTCTGAAAGTTCTGTGTTGGAAACAGAAAATCAGTTTTTGCCTCTATCACTAGAATTTAGAAACATGGACTTCAAGTTCTCCGTTTTCAAAATATCCCATGAAGAAACTGTTTGCCACAACTAAACATCCACTTAATTAATTACACGTGCTTAATCTTCTTCATTCTTTTATTATAAGAATCATCATGTCAAAAAATAAAAATCTAGAAAAAAAAAGCCTTTTTGCAGAAGAAAACTAAATTTGGCATGGCGTTTAACGAAACAAGCCCGCCATTTTTTCTTCATTTGTGTATCATTGAACACAGACTTTAAGAATGATTTTTTGTTTTTCTTTAAAAGAAAATTTGCTACAACAAAGCAAACAATTGAGTTAAAAAAAGTCTATTTGTAAAAAGTTATATCTTTGACTTCTAAGGTTTGTTGTTATAAAACCAAGAACAAAAACAGTAGATTGAACCATATCAAAGTAAACAGACAGAATATTACTACTCACAATCAAAACATAGAAAAAGAAACACAAACATGACACTGTCGTCCTTCGTCTCTTCTTATAAGTTGTACAATCATTTACGACAATGTTTAATGACTAGAAGTACTAAAACGAGCAAGCCGATGTGACTCTTGAACACTTTTCGATCAAACAAAGCATTTTATTTCAGTCTCAAATGTAACTAATAACTTATTTTATTTAAACAATTCAATAGTTTTATTCAAATTGTTCCTTTTTAATGTAAGCTTTTTACTTAACCGATTTAACACATCGAAGACAAAGCCTAATATCCAAAGCCATACTCGTAGTATTATGTTATTTATGAAGTAACAAATAATCCTATAAATAAAACAATAATATAAACCCATCCAAACTATTAACACACAAATAAATGTAAACCATAAATATCATACACCTGTTAACTACACCATTTTATAACATAAATATCTATCTAACAAGTTAGGCTCACCTGCGCTCCGCTGCGGGATGTTTGGCGGCCGGTGTTTTCGGTTGGACGTGTTAGAAGGTATATTTTTGTAAAAAAAAAAAAATTAACGGTCGTTAAGCACGCCGATTTAAAAGTGCACTGTTTTTGGGGTGAATTCTAAAAAAAAAAAAAAAAAAAAACGAACGGTCGAACGCTAGTGTGGAAAGGGGTATTTTATAAAAAAAAATAAAAATGAGGGTAGTTTCGTAAATTTAACACAAAGTGCTAGGGGGTATTTCGAATATATTTGAGGTTGTATGTTTCGTAAATAAAAAAAGGACGGGTCTGCGGGGCGGACAGGTTCCGGGTCGACCGACTCGATACCGTAACAATCAGAACTTGCGAGTGAATATTTTGAAGAAAAAAGCAAAAAAAGCATTTAAAATTTTTTTTTAAAATGTTCCGGACATCATAAAAAAAACAACCGAAAAATGTCAAAAAAATTGCAGAGAGTATTTAAAAAAAAAGAACAATTTTTTTTTCTAAAAAAAAAAAAACACGAAGGACCTGGAAGGGTTGAGCCTCATATAAAAATGCACCCCGGTCAACCCGTTGCATTTAAAGCAACTAAATAGCAAATTGGTCCATTTAATGCATTGGGGGAATGGGGGGGGGGGGGGGGGGGGGGGGGGGGGGGCGAGAGGGTATTCCGAGGAAAAAAAAGGAAATTTTATTTTAGAAATTTTTTGGGAAAAAAAGGGAAAAAAAACTGGCGACCGCGCGGCGCGTTGGCTGCCGATTACGTAGCGGCGAAGTTAGAGGAAACCATAAAGTTATAAGCCGAAAGGTTTGAGGAAGCTTAAATTTTATTCATCAAAAAAACAACCGATGACAAAAGGAGTTGCGAGATGGTATTCGAGAAAAAAAAAAAAAAGGGAAAAAAAACTGGCGACCGCGCGCCGTTGCGGGACGATTAGCGGAGCGCGAGGTTTGAGGAAACTTAAAGTTTTATTCATAAAAAAACAGACCGATGACTCAAACAGTGCGAGAGGGTATTCCGAGGGAAGAAAAGGAAAGTTTAATTTTAAAAACTTTTTGAGGAAAAAAAAGGAAAAAAAACTGGTAAAAAAAAAACTAACTGTTAAAAAAAAATATTCATAAAAAAACAGACCGATGGCTCCGACAGTGCGAGAGGGTATTTCGAGAAAAAAAAAAGGAAAATTTTATTTTAAAAATTTTTTTAGGAAAAAAAAGAACGGGACGATTAGCGGAGCGCGAGGTTTGAGGAAACTTAAAGGTTTATTCATAAAAAAACAGACCGATGACTCAAACAGCGCGAGAGGGTATTCCGAGAAAAAAAAAGTAAAGTTTTATTTTAAAAAGTTTTTGAGAAAAAAAAAGGTCAAAAAAAAGGTCAAAAAGAAAAAAGTCAATGTAAAGAAAGAAAAAAAAAACCCTCATTAAATGTCGGGCGGGTCGCATTAAATGTTTTGGGTCGGGGCGTCTGCCTTTTGTATAAGTTATATAATTTTCAGTTTATATATTTTGAAAAAGCAAACATACATAAATACTTTTAAGATCTGAAAAAAAAGAGTGTCGTTGTATACCTTTGAATTTCAGTTTGATGAAAAAACGGTTGAAAGAAACTAGGGTTTTGTGAATGGGAAGATGAAGTATTTGTGGATTGCGAAGATTGACCTTGGCTTGATGGACTAGTCATCTCAAAATGTGAAGATTGCTACTAGAAATATTTGATGTAGAAGTGGGTAGATAAAAGTTGAAATTCATTAAAGTTGTAAGTTATTCGATTCATTCTTCACATACATACATATAAAAGAAAAAAGACAGTTAATAAATAAGAGCAACTAACTATATATTGATCATAAAAGCAAACATTAAATTTTATATATACTTTCACAAAAATAGTTAAAGCAAAGTAAATTAGGTACGCCTAAGGATGTGAAGCATTCAAAAGCGGTAGACAATTAGCACCAACATGTCATAACAATTCTGATGAAATTAGTCGTCTCTCTGTTAGGCACTTACGTTTAACCAAACTACATTATATAATTTACTCCGTGTTACCCGTTTATATATTTATATCTGATTATTATGCCTAAGTATAGCATTGTTTATCAGAAACAAGATTTAGGGCATGTTTGTTTACTTTTATGATTAAGTCATATTAAATTAACGGATGCCTTACTGCAGACACTTCAGTTTTATCACTTTGTATTTTAAGTCATCTTCCTCTATTAAGTTATAAGCAAAAATTTTCATATGACTTAATAAATTCAGCTTTTTAATATTAAGTCAATTAAGTCCAAATCTGGGGTGGAAACGAGCCGAGCCCGAGCCTGCAAAAGCTCGAGCTCGGCTCGTTTATATTTCAAAAAGCTCGAGCTCGAGCTAGGCTAGGTTTCGAGTCTTAAGAGTTGAGCTCGAGATCGGCTCGGGCTCGGCTCATTTGTAATGCACTTATAAAAAATAAAGTTTTTCTTTTTAAACTTACTTATTCGAGCTCGTTATTTTTTTTGAGCTCGTTTACTGGAGTTTGTTTAGGCTCGCGAGCCTAGCCGAGCTTTGTACACAATGCTCGGGCTCGGACTCGTTTATTAAATGAGCTCCAATTTAGCCTCGGGCTCGAGCTCGTTTAGGCTCGGCTCGTTCGAGCTTTTTACCGATCCGATCCCGAGCTTTTCACGAGTAGCTCGGCTCGTTTCCACCCCTAGTCCAAATCAAACACCACCTTATAATTGTGCTTTATTTAATATTTAATGGTAATCATTTTGATGAAGTTAGTCATGTCTCTATTAGAGTGTTAAGTACAAAACATATGCTAAATAATTAAAAAAAAATATGTCCGTCATAACGCGCGCGCCGCAATTCCACTTTTTCTTATTTTCATTTTCCTTCTCGTTTAATCTTAACATCCCAAATTATATCTATATACTATATTTGGCATAAAACACTGCCGTTTTGGCAGCGTCGCTACAGTAACCGGCCCAATGGGCTCCCAATTTGGGCCGACCCATTTCGCAAATTTTTTTTTAGGCAATGAAAAAAAATCGCTCGGCATAAAATAGAAAAAAAAACTACAAAAATATTGACTTATTCAGATAAAAAAATACTCGCGACATGAGGCCCAACACATAAGCCCATATAAAAAAACAAACTATTAAACATGAGACCGAAAAAATAAATCCGCACAAATAAAAAATAGAAAAGAATACAAATAAAATTTTAACG
>BQNB010073452.1:3955-27856 GCA_026074375.1 Tanacetum coccineum
AACAAACCTCTTTCCCTATCTAGATTTCTTCATAGTTCCTTGTGTGTTATAGATTACTAGTATTCTACAATTGGTATCAAGATCCATGGTTCTATCTTGGTTCCTTTAGTGGTTTTTTTGTGGTGGCTTATTAGAGCTTTTTGGTTTGGCTTATTAGCTTATTTACTTACTCTGCTTATTTTCATTTTTTATTTACTATTTTCGTTAATAGTTTAATATTGGTAAGTGTTGTGGTTTCTTTTAAGAAATTTAAACAGTATGCGTGTGAAAGTTTATTTACAAACGCAAAGTGGGTCTTCAGCTTTTGTCTTCTTTTTCACATCTTCTTTATGAAAAGCTTCTCTCTTTATATTAAAAAAATCTGGTTTGAGATAATAGGCAAAACGATCGTAGTTTCTTCAATATCTCAAACAGCTTATTAAAAGGTGTTTTGTATCTCTTATTCTCACAACATATTTTTAGATTTTTTGTGGTTTTAACAGCTTTTTAAAGCTTACTAGAGCAAATAGTTCGTGGGCTTATTTGATTTAAAAGCTTATTTCGAGCCTATTGTGGTTAACCTGTTCGTAGCTTATTGTGGTTAAACAGCTTATTCTTAAGTCTTTTTCTTGTTGGCTTATTTTTAACGCGGGTTGAAGATAAGATAAAAGACAGCTTCGTGGTTGTATTGCTAAAAGACAAGTTGTGCATTTTGGTTGCTTGTGAAGGCGAATAAAGCATCTTTCGTTAGAAGCGAATAAGGAAATTCCTTTGCAAGGCGAATAAATCTCCTTTAGAGGCGAATAAAGCATTTTTAGGAGGCGAATTATGAACATAATTTAGGTAGCTAGCTATTAATATAGGTTTATTTAGGTATCTAGACAACGCAACGCTTAATAAATGCCTGCCTGTCATTAAACTGAATGTCATATAGTGTCATATATAAAATTGGTTATATACAAACTGTATTAGCAAACTCTTAGCAGAATCATGACTTCCAAAGGTCAACAAATTGAACTTGACAATGCCCTTGTTGCCCCTTAGAACCGTCGTGTCATTGGCAAATGCAAAATGAGGATCAATCCAGGAATAAAGCCTAAGGAACCTTCTTATCAAGTAGTGTTGGACGCACTTGCTCTTACTACATGTTATCCTGCATTCGTTATCACAGCTGAAGTCCCTGTCATCTATATGCATCAATTTTGGGCTACTATCATCAAACACAAATCATCTTATCAATTCAAGATCGACAAGAAAAGGTTCTCTGTTAATGTTGAAGTGTTTAGAGAAATTCCTAATATATGTCATAAGGTTCCGGGTAAAGCATTTGATGAACCACCTACTGAAGAGGAAGCTCTATCATTCATCCGTAAACTTGGTCATACTATAGAAATCAAGTACATCACAGATGTTATTGTTGATCATCTACACCAACCATGGAGAACCTTTGCATCCATCATCAACAAGTGTCTCTGTGGCAAGGTATCTGGTCTGGATAAGATTCGACTCTCAAGAGTACAAATCCTTTAGGGAATGTACTAAAAGAAGAATCTGGATTTTGTGGCTTTAATCTAGGAAGACTTAGCTTACCAAATTGATAACATAGATTCTAAGAAGCAACACAAGATGTTCTTTCTTAGATTCATGAAGATAATCATTCATCACTTTCTTGAAAAAGATAAGTTTATCTCAATGAGAAATAGAATGTCCATGCACGCTGCTAGGGATGACAGCTTACTAGGTACAATGAGATTTGTCTCCAGACATGGAGACACTCACGTATATGGTGCAATCATTCCTCAAGCAATGACGAATCAAGCCCTGCTAGACTCTGTTGCCTACAAGACTTATTATGCAACAACTTCAGGAGTTGAACCCCCAATATCAAGGAAAAGTAAAAAAAATCAGATTCAACCATCTCATCTGAGGAATCTCCTTCCAAGAAGAAGTATACTAAAGCTAAGAAAGTTGTTGCTCCCAAACCTAAACCGACTAAGAAGAAGACACTGGTTAAGGCTGACAGAGGCAAGGGTCTAAATGTTCTTTCGGAAGTAGCTCTTTTTGAAGTTGCTCAACTCAAGGATGTTACCAAAAGAAGCAAGAAAGATTTCCACATTTCTCATGCAAGTGGCTCAAGTGATGGAACTGATTTTGAATCAGGGGTTCCGGATGAGTAACATCTTAAGACAACTGGTGCAGATGAAGGAACTGGTACTATACCAGGGGTTCCTGATGTACCTAAATACGATTTTTAAAGTGAGAAAGAGTCTTGGGGTGATAGTGGAGAAGAAGATGAAGATGATGAAAATGATTCTGAAGATAAAAGTGATGATGGTGACGATGATGATGATGGTAATGATGGAAATGATGATGATGATGCTAATGATGATGATAACCAAGAAGGTTATGACACAAATCACGACGATGAAGAGACTGATAGTGATAGAATTGAGTCAGACATAATCAAGATTCTTGTTCTTAATCAGTATACCACTAAATACTATGAAGAAGAAGAAGAAAAGATTGATGATGAAGAAATGATGGATGATGAAGAAGATGATGAGGTCACTAACAAGCTGTATAAAGATGTAAATGTAAATTTAGGACAACAAAATGTTTCTCAAGAATCAAGGTTTGAGAAAGTAAAGGAAGATGATCATGTGACACTTACTCTGGTCCTTGATACACAAAAGGATGATAAACATATACAAAGTTCTTTTGTCTCCTACGACTTTACATGCAAGCTACTAAATCTTTAGAATCCTTCTCTAGCTGACAATAAGATTGCTTCATTGATGGGAACCTCAAGTCGTCATACAACGGAAGTTCCTGAATTCAACATCCTGGTTTCACTCTCAAACTATTCCTTTTCCACACCTCCGTTCTTTAATCCTCTTCCACAACAAGCAACACCAACTCCAACACCAACAACTTCTGAAGCTACAACCTCATTTCCTTCACTTTTGGATTTCTCATATGTATTTAAGTTCAACAACAAAGTCACCAACTTGAAAAAAGATATGTCAGGATAAAGCATGTTGACAGTAGTATACCAATCTCTCTCTATATTCCTGCTAGTGGTGATTCGTTTAAATGATAACAAACTTCGAGACAGTATATACAAGGCCATTCCATGCACATAATTTAGGACTGCAGACAAGATATCTTGATGAAGGAAGAATGAGTTACATATGACTCATTTACCACATCAATGTGAGAAACTATTATTAAAGTAGAAGTTAAAATCACCTTCCTCTGACTTCATTACTTCAAGCTTTGTCTATGATTTTCACCTCACTGTGATTGAGTATGAATGATAAGAATCATTGGAAGTTGTAGTCTTGAAAAGGTCTTCATCTCAACCGCACTCTATGTATGAGGTGGCTGCAGCACTCTTCCAGTTTGAACGTACAAAGATACTTATAGACAAGATGGAGAAGAACAAGTCATATGATAAAGCTGGCAATAAAAAGGGAACTTTATGATGCTCTAGTCAAATCTTATCAAACTGACAAAGATTGTTGATCCCATGCCTTGATCGATTCTTTACAAGTAAAGTGTTTGTTACCTTGGAAGAATCCAAAATAACAAAGATTGAGACTTTGTATGTATACCAAAGTGTATGCGAATCTACACTTTGATACTTTAGAGGTTGTTTATCAATAGCGCTAGTAATAAACAAACAATAATGAAACTATGAAGTTTAATAAACAATACTGCTTCTATATTATTAGTATAATAATACGAAAGTACTCTTGTAGTAGATACTAGGGTTACAACCTTGAAGCTTTACCATCTGTATCTAAAAGTATTCGTTCTAAGTCAATTATATCCTAAACCTAGGATCTCTTTTATGAACACAAGGAGTCCTTTACCAAAGATATACTACCATCTTTTTAGGATCAGTTACCTTGCAGCCCATAATAATTCCATGCATACTTATTCTTCCCATGTCCGTAACTTTGTACCATCGGGCAGTATTAAACTATTTCTCCTAGCAGTATTAATTACACTAGCAGTACTAGTTTGTATAGCACTTAGTATAACTTCATTAGTATTGTTAGTTATACATTTGGTAGTATTACGTCTTGTGAAGATTTATTCCTAACCAATGATCTAATTGTTAATATGGTGAAGTCTTTACGTTGAAGAAGAGTCGAGATGACAGAAACAAAGATCAAGACCCCTCTGTTGGATAAGATCGAGGGAGGAAATGAAAGAAATCAAGCAAAGAAGCTAAGTCATCCAGAGATTTAAGGTCAAAGGAAAAGAAGTCTTCAAGCACCTCTAAGATACCTCCCAATCTCAACATAAGAATTCTAGCAAGTCTACCCATGTAGAGGAGCCAAGTCACACAATTGATGACTCGGGAGTGCAACAGGTTCAAGAGTTTAACTCGGGAGTGCAACAGGTTTAGAATTAAAGTACCATCTTAAAGAATGTTCCAAGGCCACAACTGAACGACTCGACTGGCATAACCCTAAAGGCAAACCATATCCGTTCGATCTCAGTAAACCTCTCCCATTGATTCGAGATCATCAAGGCCGTTAAGTTATCCCTCAGGATTTCTTCATCAACAATGACCTGGAATATCTAAAAGGTGGAGATTTAATCAAATGGTACTCCTTCAGTTACAAAGACAAAGGCCGCTACATATGAGATCAAATGGATTAAAGACTTGGTTCAAAATTTGTGGAGTCCCATAACGATGAAATATGATAAAAATGTCTACTGGGGTACTTCACACTGGGGTCCCAAATGTTAAAAATTCTACAGGTTTGCTGTTAACATATCCTTGTCAAAGGATGTCTACTCCAAAAAATGAATAATTGTGGTTACTAGATTTACGATTATAAAGAACTATGACTATCGTTACTTGGAAGAGATTGAAGTTCGTCGAGAGGATCAGAAGCTGTACAAGTTTAGAGAAGGTGATTTCCTATGACTTCGCCTACAAGACATATAAGACATGTTACTTCTACTTGTTCTAAAGAAGCTGACCAATCTCATAATCGATGAACGGAATGCGTTGAATGTGGCATTATGTATGTTCACTAGACGGATTGTCATTCAACGGCGGGTGGAAGATCTTCAATTAGGTGTCAAAAGTTACCAAAAGAAGCTCAACCTTACCAAGCCAGACACATTCAGGTCAAATTTCAAGAACAGGACCACATACACTGCATATTCAGACCCTAAAGGAGTGATATACAAGGACCAGAACAACAGAAATAGATTGATGCACACTAATGAACTCCATAAATTCAGTGATGGTGCGCTCAATGATGTTTGGACTGCTCTTAATGATAATGCTAAGGGAATAAGGATGGAATATTTTCCAAAGAGGAAATGGAGTGGTTTAGATAAACAAACGGCTCGGGTTATGGTTCATGATATCGACAAGCAGCTTTATGAGAGGAGGTTGATGCGGAATTTAGAGAAGTTCGTTGGTGGAAGAGAATAAGAGAATGACCTTAGGCTGCTGGAACGGATAATATGATTTTGTCATATTGTGTCCTATCTTATTTCAGGTCCATCTCTCATATAAAATAATTCTTGTGAATATGTAAATAAATAGTGTAGACAATAATTAGGCATATATAGTGTTTGAGTACGAATTTTCAAGAATTTCTTAGTAAATTCAAAAAAAATCAAATTAACGTACTCAAGCACCATATTATTCCCTCATAATTTAAGGGAGAGCATTAAAATGTTCTAATAATCGGCTTGTTAATAATTGGACATTTTTTCCCTGAATCTATGTATATTTAAATCAGTTGATATCCAAAATATCAAGAGATTTGACATTTTCGATAAGGGGAGAAAATGTGATTAAAATATATGGCTAAAGATGTGAATTTCAAGGAATCATGTGCAAGCTTCTCCCTTTATGTGCTAAACGTTTTCAAATATCAATGCACGTGTTGAGGGGGAGCATTACAAATGGTTTTAAGGCTGTGAATGATACTAAAAGATCGACCATGTATTTAATTATTTGGAGTTATAAGGTGGTTAGGTATAGGTATTCGTTCCTATAATCCAGCCTAAACCAGAGGGATCTACCCAGGGATAATCTACTAGTTAGTGTAGAAGTCTTTAGGTACGAAAAAAGTAGTAAAGTGAGATTAAGGGAAAAGTGCCGACTTTGATAGAGCTAGTACTGGAACAAACCCAACAAGGTACTAGTTATGAAGTCTCGGTAAGCACTAAAGGGGTTAAAGAATTAAAAAGAAAAGTTAAGATAAAGGGTAAAAAGAAAGAAGCCCTCCGTACGCTTAGGCAGAAACTAGGTCAATACATCTGCTGTCAAGAATCACAAAGATGATTGCTGACATTAAAGACTAACATCATGGACCTAGTGATGCAATTCACAACCCTCCCTAGCCACTCAGAATTTCTTAAAAGATTTCTATTTCATTTCTCACAGAGATTACACGCATTTCTATTAGCTTTCTCACTCCGAGTTAGTTGGTATTGAAAAGGTGGCAGACTACTCCAGCCTCCAATTACTAAACCCAAATGTGCACTATTAAGTCTAGAGCCAAAAGAGATCATCCATAAATCTCATTAGGAAACTTGTCAAAATATTATTGCCAAGTCACACAATGTGAAAAACAAGAAATATATATATCAAGAGTCTTACGCATCATCCTTGTGATTTTGCCAGAACATCTAAGTGATACTTAAGTAGTCACAGTGAAGATAGAAATCCTGCTTGAGCCAACATCAAACAAGTTCTTTGTAGGTGACTTGTGAGATCCTATAAGGATCAAACTTGTGATACTAGATATTAATTTGGTCCAGCTTATGAATTGACGAATGAATTTTGAAAAGATTAAAACTGGTGGTGTGTCATAAAAACCATTTGCATCTTGACACACCGACTGATTTTCTAAATCAATTTTCAATCTTATGTCCATGAGAAGCCTCACAAGGGTATCTTGACATAGGAAAGCAGAACACGAATTAAAGGCTTAATTGGGAAGATAGTAACTTACCGGTTCACTCTTACCGTGTTGTCTGCTTTGAGATGCTCCAGTAATGAGAACGGCTAGTGCAGTTGTGAAACCCTGTCAAGGAGATTCTTCAGAATTTTGCCTGATCACAGACAGTATTTATATTAAGATACAGGGAACCATGGTTGTTACACCCATATTCGATGAAGTGACGAAGCCACTTTCGTCCATATATGGTGTCTATCACTAACCCATTTATGCAGGTTTCGTAATGGAGGTAGCAGTTTCTCGATGACGAGTCAAAGCCAATACCACATGCTTATACTTGACCAACATATATAAAGACATCATGAATGCTCAATTACACGTTTTAAGTCTTCTGCTTCTCTGATACCGTACGTCTTTCTTAAAGTGACGAAGTGTTAAAGTTAAAGAATTTAAAAGAAATTTCCGTCACTTTGATACCGAACGTCTTTCTCAAAGTAACGAAGTGTTATAGTTAAGGATTTTCAAGAAAGATGTCTTATTCCAGCTTCTTAGACCAAGTATGAGCATGTCGGTCTAAAAGTCACAAGTACAAAAGATGGCAAAGATTACAAGATGGCGAAAAGAGATTATGCTTGGTTGATGATCTCAAGAAGTTCAAGATCACATTCATGTAAAGTCAAAGATACAAGTCAAAGCCTATAGTCAAAGATCACTACATCATGTTCACAAGATGAAGTAAAGAAATCAAGTCTGCGAGCACAAGACTAAAGATAAAGCATAGTATGCTAGGTTTAAGTTTTTGTAAAATGGAGTAACCTCCCTTTGGGGGAGATTGTTAGGAACACAAAAAGTGTCGGTCACTTCCATTATATCTTTAGATAGCTCATTAAGTAATATTTGGAAACTAGATAAGCTAGCTTAGGAAAAGCTCATGGAAAGCCCATGGACTTAGCCCATTGGCCGGCCATATCAAGTGTATAAATACCCTTTCTACACATGGAGAGGGTGTTGGTTGGTTGAATCATTTTACACATATATTTAGTGTGTTTTATATGTGTTTTCTCCCTTCTACTTTCTCTTTCTAGTTTTATATTTGTGTTAAATATAATATCCTTCAATAAGCTAGATGCCTGGATGGCTCTCCATATAGTTATTTAGATATCTAGACTAATAGGATCACAAATAATGACCTATCTTTCCCTTTAGATTAGTGAGCTTAGTTAGACTGGTAGGTGACCCTTAAGATCAACGAGTACGTTCTTAATCAATTGGTAAAGACTTGGCCAGTAGACTACTAGTATATAAATTGCCATTAAGCAGTAAGTGGGTAAAGTCTCTATGAGCTAGGGTTTAACAAGATCACCATTGCTTTAATCCCTAAGATAGATAAATAGGATGATTTATGCGAATGCATTTAATTGTGACAGAATTCTACGTGTTTAGGTCTTAGGAAGAAGTAACGCCTAAGTCTTAAGAATGATATGCCGCCTTGAGATAAGTATTCATTGCACTAAATAAACAAACCAATGTTCTAATTAGATTCATTATGTTTAATATAGTTTTCTTATATTTGGCTAGACCGTTATTCTATCTTTTATTTGTCTGTTTGCGTATGTTATTGTGTCTTAAGTAGATCTAAGTCACCACAAACCTATGCCAGTCTCTTAGGCTGACCCTCCCCCTTTATCCGTTAGAATTAGGATTAACATAGGTTTAGCATAGGTTTAACATAGAATAGAATTAACATAGTTTAAATTAACATAGTTTAGTTAACCAAAATATTAATAAAATAAAAGATGAGTTCTCACTCTTAGTGATCGATACCCTACTTACCATGAAACTCCATCTGACCGGGTACATTGCCCGTTAACGAGTTGTTTTAAGTAAAGTCGGCAAAATATAAATTTTAAACTTGAACTATCATAAAATACACATATACGACGACGCAATCAAGTTTTTGGCACCATTTCCGGGGAGTGAAATTTTAATCTTGACTTTTATTTAATATTTTAGTTTTTAACATTAGATTAGATCTCACCCTTAGGATTAGTTTAATTTAGATTAATTAGTGTAATTTAGGTTAGTGTAAAATTTTGTAAAATCATGTATATTCACTTTTAGTTGTTTGCTTGTATATTTGTTTATGTGTATGTTTTAAATTGTTTTCTATACAATGTTCTGGTCGATAACTCGATACGGCGTATTAACTTCCATTGGATACGGCATATCTAACTTTCTTTGCCAATACAGTGTATCCATTCATTAGATTGATATGTTGTATTAAAATTAATTGAATACGGCATATTGATTGTCTGATACAGTAACAGAAGCTGATTTTTCGTATTTGATTTTTGTGCTCGATTTTCTGTATTGCTGTTCTTCCGAGCAAATCCTACTGATATTTTTACCCTTGTCACAGATCATACTAATTCGTAGTGAAGAGATTGAAGAAGTAATGGTGGATATTCAAACAAAAACAACTATGGAAAAATTCATAACTAACGACAAAGCAAATTACTATTCAGGAATTACAAGTATTATGATTAATGGTAAAAGAGCTTATGAACTCAAAGGTAAACTCCTTGATGATTTGCGCGATAATGCCTTCAGTGGGACTAATGGAGAAGACGCTGTAGAGCATATCGAATACTTCCTTAAAATTGTTGACCCCATTAACTTGCCAAATGTGAATTACGAGCGACTTAGGCTCTTAGTTTCCCGATTTCATTAGTTGTAAATGCAAGCAAATGGTTTGATGAATTTAAAGGTTCAATTACTAGTTAGGTGGATTTGACTAAAAAAATTTTGGAAAATATTACCCGCCTTCTTGTACTGGTCGGGAGTTTGGTGTACTGAAGCCATAAGGAATACCAAGCAATACGACTATTCAAAAGTGGTTGGCTCAAAATTCGCTAATCATATGATTATGGATCCATTCACCAAGAAAGTCTTATAGGATTTTTGGATTAAGAACAATGGTCAAGAAGGAGTTGCTGATAAGGAATTTCTGATGCTGAGAAAGCTAATAATGATGATGAACTAGAAACGGCTGAAATCTTTAGAATGGAAACAAACTTGTTCGAATACGAAACACCGTTATGCACAGAATTTAAGGAGTTCAATTTTCTTTCTTACAAGTTATCCAGGAATTATTTACTCATGATATTAGAAGAACTAAGACTTACGAAGATTATAAGAACGAATTGAATAATGAACTTTGAAGAGCAATAGTCCGAAGTTGGAGTTCATATGGAAATTGATGATCATATTTGCGACCTTCCATTTCAAAAATTGGGAAAGCAAATGGCCCACTTACATTTAAATGATGAGGGATTCTGTAACGGAGGAGAGTACCGAGAATGGTTCGGGTGGTTACATGAAATATTTTCAGGATATGATTGTGTACAATGAGTTAGCAGACGGGAATTTGAAAGAAGGAAGCCATTAGCTAAAAGATAGTTATAAAAAATTCTTGAGGTGATGGCAAGGCAGAATTATACATGAATTTTTGCGGCATGGTTTTAAATTTAAAGAGGTCTTTGGGAAATTTCCTCGAAACTCGATTATGTGAAGATTGATACAGCTTCAAGTTTATTAGTGGAATGTAACTGATCATGAGCTCTCCATTTTCTAATTGGAGGAATCACATACAAGGACCATACGAAAACTACTACAATAATTTTTTGGATAATGAGGAACATGAGAATAAAGATAAACATGGATTGTTTGATAATCAAAAGCGGGCGGTTTGCAATATAAGAAGATTTGAGATGATCAAGTATTCATTGGGTAAAGATGAAGAGTATGTTGCCATAAAAGAACATGAATACAATGATTTGATGAGAACAAATGATGATGTATGCCGCACGTACCAAGAAATCTTTCATAGGATGGACGAAGGGTGGATGGTAACAAGAGCCGAGTAAAAGAAGCTAAAGAAAAAGTCTAACTTAAAGACTAGCTGAAAGAAAAGTACTTCCCGAGAGACAACCCGGACAGTTATTTATTTTTATCGAGTCTGTCTTCCCAGACATCAATACGGCGTATCCGCTCCACACCATACGACGTATAAAATGTCTGGACGTTATTAGTCCTTTATTTTTCTGCATTTAAAACTTTATTGTCAGATTCGTCTATACGGCGTATTCATGCACATGATACGGCATATTTGGCAGACTGACTCGTATTGATACTCTTTACAGGACTCTCTATACGGTGTATTGACTCCATGTACAGTTTATTGTTTTTATTATTTATTAACCGTAGGATACCCGAGATAGGATTTTGCATGTTTTTCCTATATTTTGCACAGGACCTCGTTGGAAATGAAATCAACAAAGTTGGTGAAGTATCGATCATCTGGAATCCTATGTGTGTTGTAGTCATGCTAAAATCCAGACGCATTTACAACACACATTCTTGCTCATAAACTCAACTTGGAGAATCTACCGAGCAAAATATCTGGGGAGTTTCTCGTTCTAATTCTTTTAATTTCCTGTTTTTAATGTTTTATCTATACAACGAGGACGTTGTATAATTTAAGTGGAGGGATGGAAATTAGAATGTTATTTATCCTGTTGATCCCACTTGAATAGATTTTGTTTAGCTTGTAAGAAGCCTAGTTGTATTGAATAAATCTAAGACAACTATGGTAGAAGCCTTGATTATGAATATCAAAGACTATGCAAAATCTAGTCAATGATACTAAGAAGAATTCTTTATAAAATAGTAACACAAAATTAATGAACAAGACAGATTACTAAACTTTTAGCCTGAATATAAAACGAATACTCTTAATAGTGTTAGGGTTTACAAAACCTTGAAGCTATGAATATCAAAGATGTACATCTAACATTATGCCCTAGGACCTCCTTTTATACACCAAGGAGTCCTACAAGGCTTACAATACTTTCCTAACTTATCATGATCTTTTCTATAAACAAACATAATCTCTTAAACAAATAAGTTATACTTATCTTCTTTACAAATAACTAATACTTATCTTCGTAAGTATTCTTGTTCTCCAATCAATCTTTGATCTCATCTCTGTCAGCATATTCCTTCCAGCAGTAGTAATCACTCAGCAGTTGTAACTGAGCAGCAGTAACTCTAAGAATATCTTGATGTCTTTTAAACCTAACAATCCTCCCCTAAACTTGATGTTCAACATCTGAATCATTAAGTTTCATTAAAAGTCATCACCATCACCAGGAGGATGCATTCAAACACTTTACTGACCTTTTTCCTGCTTTGTCATGAGCTTGAGTAGTTGATAACACATCTCATTCCAACGGTCAGCTTGAAGCTTTTTGTTCAACATGTTTGAGATTGTTATTGGTGTAAGGGGATATCTTTTCACAACTAACATAAAGATATATAAATTCTTAAACCTCACAAAGTGCACTCCATAGTTATCAAACAGCTTCTAAATAGTTACTTTGTACCCTTGCAGATTTCTCCATACTTTACTTTTTATGTCATGTTCAAACATTACTTTTAAATTACCCCCATAACACTCTTTCATAATCCTCCTCTGGTCTTGTATTCTTATTTTTAGCTTTAACCAACTTATAGAGGGTCTCCAAGTCTTCTCTATCAATATCCTAAAGCATCTTAATAATTGATGAATACCTTTTTGAGCTTCCATCAGCCCTTATCAATTTAAAGTATCCCATCCTTCCATCTTTATCAATCTTGTATTCAACAATCACTAGAGGCTTAGTAGCTAGAGGTATAGCATCAATTACTACCTCATCATCTTTAACTATCTCAATATGCCTTTTCATATCTGCCTCCTCTTGATCATCTTTTTCAGCTTCTACATGCTCATCTATCTTCTGCTTCTTTGATTTATCAGATTCAAGCTCATCTCCTGCTCTTTTAGAACTTCCTTCAGTTCTTGTCTTACTGCTTTTCACCACCTCTGAATCCATAGGAATAAATGAACTTACCTGTTTGTATGCTTTGTCAAAGAGCTTCTGGATTTCTTTATAACTCCTTCCTTTTAGCGGATTATGCTTGTATCTACCCATATTCTTCAGGTATGCACACATTTTATTCCTTATCTGAGTTTTAGTAGGTGGTTTACTTCTTTTCTTTGCTGCTCTCTGTGTTGCAAGGAACTTTCTCCTTTCAGCTATCATCTCCACTAACATTCTTGACTTTTATTCAATTAAGAATTGTTCTTGTTCTTCGGCTTGGATTTTTGCAGCTAATTGCTCATCAACATCAATCATAGCTTGAATGCTATCCAATTATTCAATAATCGCTTCTTTGCTAGCTTCTTGATGTGCAACTCTTTCTTTTTCCAGCTTTGCTTGTTCTTTAGCCTGCAATCTGAGTGCTAGTTCTTCATCAAGTGCAATTTGGTCTTTCTTCTTTAATGGATTTTCAGTCTCAACCTTTTTTCCCTAGCCTTTGTCTTTTACTTTTGGAAGGTGTGATGAAGAAACTATTGGTGTAAATGCAGATGCTTGCTCTTCCTGGTCATGAAAGACAATTCCTTTTGCCTTTGATCTTGTGCTAGCAACAACAGTAGTAATTGTTATGGCAACAGTTGTAATAGCCTTTAGTTTAGCTGCTTTAATCTCTATCAAGGTCTGATCCAAAGTCAACTCATCAATAGTTGTTGTAGCACTGGCACTAGTAACTACTTCACCAGCAGTAGTAACTGGATCAGCAGCACTAACTTCCTTTTTAGCAACTTCTTTTTTAGCAACAACTTCTTCACCTTGTAAATCATCTTGTACATCAAACAACATCTCTTCATCAAATCTTTCTTGAGTCTCATCAATCAAAGTAACTTCTGCATCAGCATCAAGATCAGCTATTTTCCTCCCCTGTTTGGATGCATTCTCCTAAGCACCTAAACTAACCTCTTAAGCCCTGAAGTGCTTGACTTACTTCTCTTTTCTAACTGCTTAACTCTATTCTTTAAACTGGCAATCTCCTTTGCTTAAGCAGTCTTTGCTTCCTCCAAATTAAGAACCTGCTTTTTTAGTTTGGTACATAAAGTCATCAATTTAGTAAGTTGCAATCTATCCTCACCACTTTGAGGTGGATCACAGGAAGGGGTAGATGTAGGTTCTTCATTTGTAGCAACATCAAGAATAGGATCTGTAGGACCACTGTCCTTCCTTTATTTCCTTCTAGACTTTTTCTTTTGAGGCTTAGATGATGACAGTTGAGTAATAATGGGTGTGGAATGGGAATTAGTAGGAGCAGTTGAATCTTCACCCATATCTTCTAGAGCTTGAACAATCATAGTTTGAAATAGGGGGTGATTCTCCCAGAGAAACCTTTTCCTTCCCTCTTCATATTAGCAAAAATCTTCTTTGTATGGGAAGGAGTAACATAAATCCCTTTATGTTTGGACATTCCCTCAACTTGTTTGTCCAGGAACACTTGCACAAACCTTGGATACATAATAAATTTAACCCCACCCTCCAAGTTCTTCATCATATTATCAAAAATGTACTTAGAAAAGTTAAATTTTTAGTTTGTGGCAAGACAGATGATAGAAGATGCCATAGTGCTACTAAATTCATTCCAGGCTATAGTCTTAGCACTAAGGTATTGCAGTATGGTATGGATAAGAAATTTCCATTAGGATGAAAAATAAGCTTTATAGAATGTAAGCTTTTGTGTAAGATTTTCATACCCTATGAGTGTGAGCTGTTCAAAAATTACATCATTTGGTAGACATTCAGTCCCTTCAGCATCATCTAACAAAAGATCACATCTCACACTCTTTTCAGTGATGATCACCTTTTTCTTATCTACTAGGGCTTGTATCTGACGCTCCCCATTAACTGTCTTAGCCTTAGCAGTTGCCCAGAATTGTTAAATGCATGATTCATTTATTGTAGGATTATGATTCGTTGACGGTATACACTTAAAATAACTCAAATGCAAATCTCAACCAAATGCCCTTAACCAAGGCAAAAGGTCAAAAGCTACACAAAGAGATTAAAATACACAAGATAGAATCAATAATAAAAAGATTCCGGAAGAGATATTCCCGGGTCGTATGTCCCAACTGTGCTTGCAATTGAATAATCCTGTTTGATGAGAAATTGAATGGTGGGAGAATATATAATGGAACACTGTTATAACTAAAATTAATTAAATAAAAACTTAATTTAAATCTACGTGAAACAAAATTAATTATGGAAATCCTAAAAATTAAAAGTTATACCTAAATACGGGGAAAGAATCAAGGTATCGGGAAACCTAAAAAAAATACTAAAATTTAGAAAAGAAAATAAATGCTAAATTAAATTAAAAATCAAAATTAAATTCTAATTAACTTAATTTGAAAAATAAAGAAAACTAGAACTAAAACGGAGGGTCGGTTTGAATGCTAAACGAAAAGAAACGGTTAAAACGCACTTGACAAAACGTCTAAAACTGAAATTTAAAGATAAATTATGCTTATACTAAATTTTATGTTTTTCCTAGGGTCTCTAAATGACAAAAGAAAATTTTGTAAAAAAGAAAAATATTTTTTTATTAATTTTTGGATTTTTTATGAATTTTTAAAGATTAATAACTAATTAAAACTAAGAAAATAGAAAAAGACAAAAAATAAAAGTTATAAAAATTCTGAAAAAATAAAATTAAATAAAGAAAAAGTTAACAATTCTAAAAATATAAAAATGCCCAAATTTTACTGTTTAAATAAAAAGTAATTAAACTAATTAGATTTTAACCTAAATTATATTAATTAAATTAAATAAACTAACTAAAGTTAACTATAGGGACTAACAGTGAAAAGGGACAAGGACAAACGGGGTAACAGGCTAACTAACCACAGGGACTAACAGAGGTAACTACAAAAGAGAAAATTACACAATTGGTCCCTGAGGTGGACCCCGATATGCAAGGTGGGTCCAAAGTGCTTATTATCAAAAAGCTATCAAAGAAAACTTATTAAGGGGCTCAAAGGGAGTCTTTTTTGTAAAAGCACTTATGCTTTTTACTCACTAAATAAGCTAGAAAAGTGAGCTTTTGGACTGCAAAAGCTTAATAAGCTTATTAGCTTATTTTTCTTTCTTTTTGGGGTTTAAGCCAACAAATAAGCTAGAAAACTATGGGGGACAGTTAATAAGGAGAGGGGAGTCCTAATTATAAGCTATGGCCATCTAATAAGCCCTAAAATAAGCTGGGGAAGTACTTAAGTTATGTTAACAGCTTATTATAAAACAGAAAATTGGGGACTTTAAGCCCTAAATAAGCTGAGCTAAAAGGGGAGTTAAGCTACAAAACTATGGGGACTTAAAGAACTACTAATGAGCTATAAATAAAAGCTAAAAGATCCTAAGGCTTAATACAAAATAAGCTAAATAAGGAGTGCTGAAAATGGTGCTCAGCACCAGGGGAGTTCAAACAGTGGCTAGGGGTCCTTTTTGAGCTTATGCAATAAGCTCTAAAGAGCTTTTCACCTAAATCAAAGCACAAACAGATTGAAAGGGGTCTCCAATGAGCTTATTTTCAAAACTTGAGAGCTTAGGGCTTAATTAAAGCTGCTGATATGGGGCTTAAAAATGGCTGCTTTCAAAAAAAGTACATACATACATATTGACTCATACTTGGTGGATCTTAAAGAGACAGAACAAGGGTTGGGTAAACTGGCTAGAAACAACCACAAAGAGCACAACAAAAGTGTGCTTAAGCTGCATAAGCAGCTTAAGTGGTTTAGCTTGAATTGGCTTATTCAAATTTTGACAGAAACCAAAAGGGGCATAAAAACTTATTTTTAAACTAAAAATGGTGATTTAAATGGCCTAATGAAGCCTACACACTCAGCCAAAGTTGGCTGAGTGAGCTTGACTAAATAAGGTGAACAAAGTAAACAATTGATCCTGACCCAATACCTTAACCATAATGACCCATTTTGGGCTTAACCCAAACACTCCCTTAATTTTAGAAAAAACGTTTTAACTGATTTTTAGTGAAGGGAAAGCTAAGAAATGTGATTACAAGTGAGATTTGATCACTTTAACACACTCTTACATGAGTTTAAACAGAATAATAAGGCTTATAATTTCGACAGTAGTGGTGACTTGCAAATTTGTAAATAAACTCCTTCAACTTTGATTAAAATTGAATAAATTACAACATAACTTTTTGAATAGAACTGAGTTACAACACTAATGCTAATAAGACTTAAATAAAAAAATATTTTAAACTAAAAACAGGGTGTAACATGGTGTGGTGGTTCGGCTTGTTCTTCTAGCTTTTATACAAGTCCTAAGTCTTCACTTTTTCTTGACTTGTGTTAGTTGGGTGTGTAGAAAATCATACAAGCAATCCTAGGCCCTTGGATCACATTACAACTCAACTCAACCATTGATTGGGGCTCGGGTTGTGTGATTTGCCAGGGTAGAGGGTTATAGGGTTGGGGTTGAGTGGGGAAAGGTGAGGGGTGAGCTGGGAAGTACTTTGGGGTAGTGGTTTGGAGCTGAAACCATGGGAAATGGCTGGAAATGGTTTTGGCGGGTACGGGGTCACAGTACAAGTGGTTCGCAGGTTTAAACGTGAAGTTTGGAAGAGATGCAATTTTAGCCCTCAAACTTTCTCTCTTTTTCCATTTCTTATTAAGCCGTTTTTAGTTATAAATAGGGTTTAGAAAATAACACAATTGGTCCTTGTGGTTTATAACAAAAGAAGTAAAAAGAGACTTTAGGTAAATTGCAAAATCAGTCCCTGCTGTTTTAATAGAAAAAGAGGTAAAGGAAGTTTAAGCAAATTGCAAAACCAGCCCTTGTGTTTTATTTTTCTATTTTTCTTATTAAAACAATCTTTCAAACTTGGCAATTTAGCCCCTAAAGTTTATTAAAAATGGATTTTGGGCTTTTGTTGGGCTTGGGCTTGGGCTTGTATTGGGCCCACTGGGTTTGGGTTTGGGCCCAATAAGGTACAGGTTTGGTTATTGGGCTTTTTCAAGCCCAATAAGGTGTAGGAGTGGGTTTTGTGTGTACAATGGCTGAGATTGGCTGTAACTGGGCTAGGATTGGGCCTTCAAAGTCTTCACAGTCTTTGTCAATTGCACACAAATGGGCTGTTGTAATTGATTGAGGGCCCATTTGGTCTTCACAGTCTTCTTAGTATTACTATTGGGCTTTCCCGGCCCATAGATTGGGTAAAGATTGCATTCAATAGTATTCTTCAGTTCCGGCTACAGGTTTGACTGCTGAATTCTTAGTATTGACTCTGGACTTTGACATTTTTGGATTTGGCTTGTTTTTGCAAGTCTTTTCCATTCAATGCTCAGTTTGGTCATTTTTGCTTGGTTTTGCTGTCTTTTTGATGATATCACTTCCTGACACAATACAATGCAAACAAACATATATTTGGCAGTTTTTGTATGTTTGGTATTTAAGCTCGTTTTTAGAGTAAAGATATGTGTAATTAAGCATTATCACTAATGTTTCTAATGTTTACCCAAATTCTACATAAAATATGAGATGTGCGGGTGATGTTGTAGACTTTAGGAACTGTGCTTGGTATATCTTTTTTTTCCGGGGGGGGGGGGGGGGACACCGCAATTATGAGTACTATGGATTTAGACGGAGTAACTTGTTTAAATTGGTAAATTTTAGGATTACACCAAAATTAACCTGACTTATTTTCGTTGGTGTCGTTAATTACAACTGCCACATGCTTTAACACTCGGCTGAAGTGCTGATCATAACGTCTGTCAGATCAATAGTAAACATCACACCACTTGATAGAGCGCGCGCGCACTCACTGCTGTATCATTTAAGAGTCGAACCCTAGAACAACAGAGTGCAGAGCTCCACAAGCATTTTCGCGATATTACTACTCCACACTACTTATTTGTTTCGTTAACCTCTTACAACTTAGCCTACCGCTACCCACACGCTCCCGCTTACGTTTATTTTTCTTCCCCCTACAGTTGTAGTTTTTTGCTTTATTATTTAAAAGTGGGTGTGTATTGTAAAGTAAATTTTTTGTTTCCTGAGCCCCACCACCCCCACCCCTGTGTTTTTTGGTAGGTTGGAGGATAATTGCCACATCGCAATGGAAATGTATATTATAGTCAAAACTCATGTTTTTTTACGACATCGTAATTAATTGTACGTCAAAGAATGGTAGATTTTCGAAGGAATTATTTGGAATTATTATGATCGTGATGATGGTGATGATGTGAAACACACCGAGTTTCGTGTTTAATGTTAGCAAAAAAAACCAAAATATAAACAATAAAAAACACACAAAAAATCAAAAAAATTAGAAAATTGCTACAAAAAAGAGAAAGAAAAGTTTGAAGATAATCGTTTCGCAACTACCAAAGGAATCACATGAAGGGTCGATTATTCGTTGATACAAATCGACGATGTAGAGTATTATATAAAGTGGGAGAATCGTCACGTGCCTTGTAAAAGTATGTTAAGTTGGGGGATGTTTGGAAGTTGAGTTCGGGGAACGCAAACCTTAGGTTGTTGTTTTTGATCTATGATCAAGACGTTGTAAATAGTTGTGTCTTTATCATGATAACGGTCAGGAAAAAGTGTCTAGCAACTTGTATTTTAGACTTAATCTATTTGTTTCGTAATTTTTATTTAACAACAATTTAACTCCATTTCCTAATTATTAACCTTGGGTTTTACGCGAATGAGGATGTGAGCGAGCAGAGCTGTCTATTCCGTCGTTTTCGGCCTTGTATGCATTTCTTTGCTGCCTTGTTGGTTTATTATATGTGGAAAGGTAGAAGATCCTATACCTATATATTACTACTCATCTATTCCTACTTTTAGCTTTTCAAGGTGGGAGTGAGCAAGTCAATGTGTTTATCCCGGTCATTACAGGTGTGTATATTTTGGTCTTTGTCGGCCTCCTGGAATATTGTATCGATAAGATTAGTTAGAGTATCAACCTTACAGCCTTCTCATATTAAACCTATATTTACCTTTATCAAACTTGTTACTCCTTAGCTTTAGCGGTGGAGTGTGTTTCTTGCCAAGCTTATAATAGATTTTACTGTCACGACTGTGCAATTGAGCAAATTTGTTAAATGTTTCCATATAGATTAGTTGAGTGATTTGATTGTTTTATCTTCTATTTCGTGTAGGATTGTTTGGTTGTGTACTGTAGTAGATCAAATAAATGCTTTAAGGAAAATAATCCTTCGGGATACATTTTTATAAACTTATAAATGGCTACTTGAGGACAAGTAGGGATTCAAGTGGCGGGAGATATTTGATGACATCTAAATAACGTCTATTTTATAATCATCATTTATACCATGTATTTAACCATTTTGTATAATTATTGCACAAGAATTGTTATTAATTGTTTATATATGAGAAAATTGGGCGTAGTAATTAGGTAGTACTTGGGTGATATATTAGAAAAAATGCGGCGCATTCTGGAGCTAAACGAAGATTATTTTGAAGATCTACTATTCTGACTACCAATACGCCGTATCCATTAAGGAAGATACGGGTAATTCCGTGCGTGCATCAACTAAAAAGACCACAAAGGAAACAAGCTCAATGCGTCGTATCCAGAGAAGACCAATACGCCGTATTGGATATATAGTATGTGAATATTCTGGAAGATATCAAACGTGGTCCCTACTCTAAGAAACTCCAATACGCCGTATCCAATCCCTTGGATACGCCGTATCGAACCGACTTCCAGACAGTTAATAGAACACTCAAAAAGAGATTACCACGTGTGCTAAATCTATTCTTGATACTAAACTAACAAAGTACAAGTTTAAGAGCGAGAATATGAGCAGAAGAGGTCTTGCAACGCATTCAATCCATAGAAGGACAACGTGTAATTTCTTTACTTTTGTAATCGTTCAGTTTTTGGTATCATTTGTTAACTCGGTTAGTTTACCTTGGATAAAACAATTACTCTTGTATTAATTATGATGTTTGAAGGCTAATACACTTTTGGGTATTAGCATTATTATGAAGATCTGAATGTTTGTTTTGTTTTATATCTCGAATTGCTTAATTTATCGTTGAATGCTTGTTTATGTTTATCATATACTTGTTTACGTGCTTTTGTATGCGACCTATCATTCAACTGGATCTAGTGATACGGACCAAGTAATCTAGATGCCGGGATAGCTCTCCATATAGTAATTTATACATCTAGAATCATAGGATCACAAATATTGTCCTTCTAAAATCGTGCTAAGGATACGCTTCTGGCTTAACTAGTTAACGGAAATTGCCTTTGGTTTATTGAACATGTTGACTAGTAGGTGAATCTAGATAATTCAACAAATAATGTTCTGATTCCATTGGATAGTTGGACAAGTGGACTACTAGAGTATAAATTGCCATTAAGCAGTAAGTGGGTAAAGTCTCTATGAGCTAGGGTTTAACAAGATCACCATTGCTTTAATCCCTAAGATAGATTATAATAAGCAAATAAGGATGCTTTATGCGGATGCTTTAATTGTGACAGAATTAATGTGTCTAGGTCTTAGGATGAAGTCCCGCCTAAGTCTAAGAATGATATGCCTCTTCGAGATAAGTAATCATTGCACTGAATAAACAAACCAACTTCTAATCGGATTAATGATGGCTAATATAGTTTTCTATTATAAGGCTTGACCGCTCTTTTATCTTCTGTTAATTTGCTCGCGTGGGTTAAAGTGTCTTGAATTGATTTTAGTCACCAACCAAACCCGTGCCAGTCTCTCAGGCTGAAACCCCCTTTTACCTGTTAGAATTAGGATTAGAACTAACATAGGATTAGCATAGGTTTGACTTAGATTAGAATTAACTTAGATTAGATAACCAAAATATAAATAAATTAAGAGATTTAACCTCGCTTCAAGTGTTTGACACCCTACTTACCACGAATCTACCACCGACCGGGTACACTGCCCGTTAAAGTGTTGTTTTTGGTTAAGTCGGCAAAATATAAATTTAAAACTTAAACTATCATAAATAAACACCACACAACGATACATCAAGTTTTTGGCGCCGTTGCCGGGGAGTGAAAATTTATCTTGATTTTTATTTTATGTTTTGGTTTTTAACATTAGATCTAACCCTTAAGAGTAGTGTAAATTAGATTAGTGTATATTCTTGTATATTCTGTATATTTTTGTATATTTGTTAGTTTAATTGTTCGCTTGTATATTTGTGTGTTTAATTTAATTGTTTTGCTAATACACTGTTCTGGTCGATAACTCGATACGGCGTATCCACTTCCATTGGATACGGCGTATCCAACCTTCTGTCCAATACAACGTATTCATTCAAAAGATTAATACGACGTATTCACTTCTATTGAATACGGCGTATCGATCATCTGGTACAGAATCAGAATCCTAAGTTTTTATATTTGATTTCCGTGCTAAATTTTTTTCTATCTTTCTTCAGAGCAAATCCTGCTGATATTTTTACCCTTGTTACAGGAAATTCTTATCAGAGCTAGTAGATTGAAGAAGTGATGGCGGATAAGGGAAAGAAGTCATGTATGGAAACATTTGCGCCTAATGACAAAGTAGATTACTATTTTGGGATAAAAGTATTATAGTTAACGGGAAAAATGCTTATGAGCTAAAAGGAAAATTCTTGGATGATCTGAACAACAACGCTTTTAGTGGAACAAACGGGAAAGATGCAGTTAAACATATTGAATACTACCTAAAGATTATTGACCCAATCAAGTTACCCAATGTAGATCATGATAAACTAAGAATTGTTGTTTTCCCAATCTCACTGGTTGGAGGTGCACGAAGATGGTTTGGTCGAACCAAAGAATCAATCACTTGGTGGGTCGACTTAACAGCAAAATTATTGGGAAAATACTACCCGCCTTCTCGCATCGAGAGAAATAACACTCCCGTAATAAAATGGGACCTAGCTAATCCAAGATTTGAAGGCTGGTTGGCCACAAAGTTCGTAAACTATAAAAAGATGGATATATTTACCAAAAGAGCTTTGTGGGATTACTAGAAAATAGGTGGTGATGAAATTGAGGTATCTGATGATGAATCTTCTGATTTTGAAGAATATTAGAGTGATAAGCAAGAAACCCCTGAAAATTTTAAGATAGAAACTGATGTTTTTGACTACGAGACACCTCTCTGTTTGGCATTCAATGAATTTAATTACCTTCTCAAAGTAGATTCGAACTTATTTACAAAGGATATTATGAGGTTTAAAACCTATGAAGATTACAAAGACGATAGGATCTATGAATGGAACGAGAATGTACTGTCACACCCCTCCAAGGCAGAAACATAAGGCGTAACATCATGGATATCATCACAACATAATGGTGTCAACAATAGAGAATCACTACATGCATAACCAAATATAAAAGACACGATGTGTCATGACAATACCGAAAACAAAAGAACGGCATCTTGTATTAATGAAAAAGGGGTCTCATCGATACAAAGACAATGTCTCACAAACCTAATAAAACTAATAACATTCAAGAATTCATGAAAACAATTATGAAACGAAATCAAATGAGAACTTCCAATGCCACCTTAATGGTCTCTCTAGCCACTTTTATTAACTTTAACCCCTTTATAACGCTCACCTGAAAATGATGCTTAAAACGTCAACATAATGGTTGGTGAGAGTCATAGGTTTACGACACCAATACAAGATTTAAATCAATTACTGTGATTATAAAAAAAAACAAAACATAGCAGGACAAATAAGCTGGCTATTATACATGCTAACATGCTTTTAACTAACAATCACCATTGGGACAGAACATGTCCCACAATCCAAACCACAAAAATAGTCATGGAGAGGAACGATATCCCCAACCCTAGACTGTCGGTACCGTATCCACACAGGTTCATACCCACACAAAGTATGCGAAACCTCTTACCCACAAAATAGGCGAAAACCAACACAACATCATACAACGTGCAACACATAACATATAATAGCTTCATAAAAGTCCATGCGTAAATTAAACCACATAATCACAGCAATTACAACATTTTAAAACATAT